>APFE030012354.1:6044-33775 GCA_000404065.3 Pinus taeda
CCCCCTCTCAGTATTATTTCCAACAATTGGTATCAGAGCAGGTCCTTTGGTAGAAGCTTGATCGCTTGAATGAGATCCATGGAACAATGGGAAAGAAGCTTAAGAAGAAAGCACCGAAGAAGAAGAAGACATCTCAGAAGAACTATGACAGTGGAAGAATCGATTGGGGATTAGGCATAAGAAGCTCTTCAGATTCAGAATGAGATTCAAAATCACTTCAGAATGGAGATGAACTATCAGGTATGAATTTGCTATCCTTTGATGTTCCAGCTATCTTTCCATATGGAAGAGATGAAAGTGATAGCGAAACAACTGAACTTGCTCTTATGGGTGAACAAGAAAGATATCAAATAGAGGCAGAATTTAAAAGGTTTACGGACAAAATTAGAGATCAACAAGATCTATTGAACAAAAGGGAATCTGACTCCAAAGAAGAAGCTACCAAACTGAAAGCCAATCTAGAGTTATTCAAGGCCAAATATCTAAAGTTGCTAAAAGACCAACAAGAGGAAGAAAGCAAGATAAGGAAGTTTTTCAGGGACAAAGATCAAAAGTTGCATGATGAAGTCACATCTCTAAGAAAAGAAGTCAATGAAAAGAACACAACAATCAAGAATCTCAGAGATAGATCCAGTGATTATGAAAGTCTTGAAGCTACAACCCTCTCACTAAAGGAAGAACTTGAAGAAGCCAAGAAGCAGAATAAAGATCTACTCCAAGGTATGGAAAACCGGAAAACCAAGTTATGAGTTTAAAAGCACAACTGGAATGTGTCTCCAGAGTTCGTCAAATGCTGCAGGATGTGAATGAAGAACAAGAAAAGGAGATTCTCAATCTAAGACGTCAGTTAGAAGAAGAAATAAATGCTGAAGAGAACGTGAAGAAACAGTATCTTGAAAAGGAAGAGCAACATCAAGTTGAGGTAAATATCTTGAAAGGTAAATTAGAAGAAAATGATAAACTATTACGATTTCAAGATAGTACTAAAGTATTGGATGATATTCTTAGTAGTCAAATGTCTCCTGCTATCAAGACTGGTCTTGGTTTTCATGAATCTGTTAAAGGTGAATCTAGTTCACAAGGTGAAGCAAGGAACTCTAAAGAGAAATCCAAAATCCCCAACAAGAAGATGGGAGGTCAATCCCATCAGCAACCAAGGAAAGAAATTCCTCAAAGAAAATCTTTTTCTCCTGATTATGGAAGTGATAGACGATTATTTTCTTCATTGAATAATGTTGAATGTTATGTATGTCATAATCATGGACATGTTGCAGCTAGATGCAGAAGTAGAATGGTTCAAGACCATCACACAGAAAGATCATCACATTCCAGGTACTTTAATGGATATTTTTTTCTTGCAATATGTTTGGTCACAAAGCTGTTGATTGCTACAGGAGGAATATAAAACATGTAAGATGCTATGCATGTAACAAGTTTGGACATAGAGCAAAAGTTTGCAGGAACAAAGTTCATGATAAGAAGAAATCATCAACATGCTTGAAGGTATGGAAAAAGAAGGAAGTTTAGTCAGAAAGATGTGGCACAACACAGGATACTCAGCACAACACAGACATAGCAGACTCAGGGGGAACTGAAAGTGTTGAGCTTCAGTGTCCTAAATATCATACGCAAGTTTCATGAAGGGAAGTCACGTATATACGCGAGTTATACACTGAAAAGTCGCGTATATATCAGTTGAAGAAAAGCATTGGGGATAGGCTCAGAAAAGGGGTTTGATATGTTTCAGTCCATTATTTTCTCTATCAGTCAATAGTTACAGTCTGCTGAAGATGTGTGGAAATATCGTGATACTTGAAGTGTTTTGATCCTAACTTGATGATGAGGATGTCTTGATGTTTTTGCTGAAATATGCATGATCAGATCTAACAATAAACTAATGGCACAGGTTGAGGGGGAGCATGTGCTTTTAATAATGCATTGTTGGCATTATGTTTAGTAGTCCTTGGTGATGATGCTTATATGGCTAAATGATATATCTTGCTATGATATGGTTATGAGTGGATCTCATATGATTCTTGAGGTTACATAGTTGATGTTCATATCATGTTTGTGGATTAATGGTGCATATATGATTCTTACATGGCGATCCTCACAAGGACAAGGAAAAATTCAAAGCTTGAACCCACACTCTTCATATAATACAGTTATGATGCAGGTGACCTTATGGATGAGGATTGTTGATGTTGATGACAGTGCTGGATGCACAAAGCTGGTAGTTGGAGACATGATGATGATGAGTTCTTATCTATATGCTGATGAATTAGTACTCCCATATGTTGATTGATGCAGATATTCTCAAGAGATGATACATGGATGATCTTGTTAATAAGATGGCTATACACATATGATATAATGTGAATGATTTTATGATTTGGTTCAAAAGGATGAATTGATGTCTATATGCAGACACACCTTGGTACAGGACGTTTGCAGGTTGCTGATCTGGAAATGGGTGTACGCGTGTTGGATGAAGTAGATCTATGTACATGCGCTAGTTTGTGCAGAGAAAGTCGCGTATATAGAGGCTTGATGGATTTTAGAAGGAGCTGGCTCTAGTTGATGATATTCTGATATGGGTCTGACAGAGAACATCCGGCACAGGTTCAAGGGGAGCAGATAATCTTCTAATAATGCATTGTTGGCATTATCTTAGAAGCTTTTGATTCTGGTTCATAGCTGTTGTTGATTTCAGGTGGAACAGAGGCAGAGGGAGAACAGAAGGAAATCTTGGTTGCAGATCTGAATGGTGATTGACAGTTGCTGCTACTATCAGTTGTTGGTGACTTTCATAAGTCATATATTTCATCTCTATGTCATGTATCTCTTTCTTATGTGGTATCTCTTTTATGGCGTCAAGGTCACGTAACGCCCTATTTTGGTTTCCCCAATATGCCTGGGATGATTGATGTAATGTAATTGGTTGTCATATGTCAATTTCTGATGTATCCACACTTGGTTGGGTGGATGATCCCCACTTGGTTGAGTGATAGATGTATGTATTGAGTCTTTTGGTGATAGGAAGGTCTAGTATGATGTATAGAGTCATGTTCTTCTTATAGAACACCTTTTTGCAGACCTTGCTTACAGTCAGGGGGAGCATGAACAACACTCTTCAGCAAAGCATGTATTCAGGGGGAGCATGAACAACACTCTTCAGCAAAGCATGTATTCAGGGGGAGCATGGATAGATTGGTACACCTTGGCATATACAAAGGGGGAGCTCATTCAGAGATTTCAACAAGTACTCAGGGGGAGTATGGATAGTGGAATGTTTATCAAGGAAAGAGAATATCTTGGTCCTCCCTTTGCCCTTGATGTCAAAGGGGGAGAGTGATTTGGTGTTGTTGCCATCAAGTCCAAAGGGGGAGATTGTTGGCATTATGATGCATGTGTTGTACTTGATGGCAACCCTCTCATAGAAGATCATCTCACGTACATATAACTAGATGAATCTACAAAAGAGAAATCAGATGTGACTGAATGCATGGGATGCAGGACAACTCAAAGGAATCAAATGATAGCTCTAAGTGTGACAAGTTAGCTTTTCCATCAAGTCCAAAGGGGGAGATTGTTGGCATTATGAGAGAAGTGTTGTCCTTGATGGCAAACCACACAGATGACAAATCATAGTACAGAAGGTCAACAACAAGGAATTGGTGATCAGTCTACAAGAATGAAGAGAAAATATATATACGCAAGTTCATTGTGACAAAGCCGCGTATACAAGCAGGTTATACATTACCAGGACGCGTATGCGTATGCATGCACTTTCATGTGAGGAAAAGCGCGTATATGTTGGATAACTTACCTTTGGTCCGTGGAAGTTAGTCCTTGGTACTTGAACCTATGGTTTTGGACCATGGTACCTCGTCAAATGTGTTGATCCCTAGTATTGGGTGCATGGTATTGGTTTGTTATGGTTTTGGACAATGGTATTGAGCAAGGCCTAAGACTATAAAAGGAGAAGAAGATCATTAGGAAAGCGAGAGAGAAAGTCTTGAATATCTGATGAAGGATGAGATCCAGTATGCAGGTTATGGGTTGCTTGATCTAAGCTAAGGAGGGATCTCACAAGTTGATGGAGAACAAGATCTAAGGATAGATCGAGATCAAATGGTTTGAAATGAACTATCTCTATATGGTTGATTATGCTTTTTCTAGATCTGGATACTGACGCATGTAATGTTCTGAACTGGGTATAACTTAAGTTTGAGATAGCTGCAAGTCTTGATTGAATATTTATAGATATGTAAGCGGGTCGGTTTTGGTAAAAGCGTGTATGTACGCGGGTTTGGTTTGTCCAAATAGCATACACCATTTAAGCTGTGATTTTGATGATACAGTTGGTTCTGAATATTGTTGCAGAGTTCAGCGTTCTGCTCTGTGTTCTAGTGACTATTTTTGTTGACGGGGTTTCAATATTGGGTGTTGATGTTGCTAAGTGTTTGTGAGCTTCAATGATATTGATGGGTCCAGTATGAAAATTGGATGAAACGTGGCCTTCAGATTATAGTGTTATGCTTCAGTGTATCCAGTCTGAAAATTGATGAAACGTGGTACTTGGAGGAAGGAAGAGAAGGTTGTAGCCTTCTGTAGGCCAGCACCTACGTACTAGTATCTTGGCTAGTGCAAGAGCTAAAGAGGGGGTTGTAGCTCCCTTCTAGGAGAGACTGGAAAATGAGAGAGAGTTGTAGCTCTCTACAGGTTGCAGCCTGCGTACTGGTAAAGAACTGCACCAGTACATTGTAAAAGAAGTTTCTTATTAAAGGAAGATAAAAACAAATTACAGCAGGTGGTTTTCACACACATTGGGTTTCCACCTTATATCATGGTGTTCATGTGTGCTTCTTGTGTGTGATGATCTGTTCTGTTTACTTCTTCTGTTTACTGTTCATATGGTCAATGAAGTTCTGATGCATTATCTAAAGATCAACATGTAATGGATTATCTGAATCATAAATAATCTGGATATACGCTAGTTTATTTAGACACAGTCGCATATACACGCGGGATCGCTTAACTGAAGTAGTGTATATGTATCTAAGTATGGAAATGAAAAGTTTTACTGATCTAATAATACTAATTCACCTCCCATCTCAGTATTATTTCTAACAACAATTCCTCTGAGCAGTCGTTTTCTATTTACACAGAGAAATGTTGCCAAACACGGAAAAATCCACAGAACACTGTTCATCCCAGACCTAAAATATTCATAATTGTGCCCTAAACTCCCATCGGGCCCACCTATAATCATTATCGCATATCACAATGCCTTCATCCTTCACATTTCGTTTAATAAACGAAATTGCGAAAACACATTGAAAATCCCGTGAAAATGGCTTTGGGTGGATTTCAAATATTATGCATTTGCATTCCGAAACCCTATCGGGTTCAGCCATATCGCATCGCTAGTCGGGACTCGGAACGACCCTTTGGCTTCCCATTTGGCATCACTGACGCCGATCTACCGATATTAGTGATCGCAGTCGGGTTATCGTGCATATATTATATATATAATATATATATATATATATATATATATTATATATAATATATCTATTATAATATATATATAATATATATTATATATATATATATCCATTGTTCGTCAATGGTGATTCCCCGATTTCAGCGATCGCTCCATCGCATCGCCCCGATCCATCGCACCATGCCTCCACTCTGACCCTTCGATCACCTTCGATGCGATATGCCGATCGGATCTGGACTGTTGATTGGCCAAATCTGATGGCCCCTATGCATTCATTGTTAAAGCCTCCGATTGCCTTGTTTTTAAGGTTTTCTTCATGTTTTTAAGGCCTGATAGTGTAATCTACCAATGCGATATTTCCTATTTGATCAATCAAAGAAGGCCACGTGGCCCAATCTCGACCTGCCACGTGTCAGCTGTGGATTGGCCTGTGAGCCTATACTAAAATCAAAATTTTCAATCTAGTTCAAAATTTAATGAAATTGCCTCCTTTTCTAAGGACATTGGGTAATTTTCATTTGACAATAACTCCTTCATCAGGGGTTATTTTTCACCCATTAAAGTTGTATTGGATTCAGAATGAGGATATCTTTGCAATGAGACTATTTCCAAGAGCAACCTACGATTTTCATTTTCCTCTGATTTATAAAGGATTTGTGCCATTTGGTACCTTTTACCTCTTGCATGAATTCTTTTAGACTTAGAGTTTTATCCAGCATCCATTTTTGGATCATGCCTTCCCACTAAAAGAACTTTTGGTCTCCAAAAGCTTGTTGTATTGATCTAAACCATAAATGAGAGTGACTCACCCTCTTCTATCAGCCTTGCTACACTTGCCTTTGCATAGTGCCTCTGAACCAAAGTTTCTGACCACTTCCCTTCTCTGGATGGGCTGGTATTCCTTAGAAGAACTATCTTCCTCCTTGATTTCATGTAGAACTTTTGTTGTACTAGTCATAGAAGGTGGTTTTAACTTCTTTGCCTTGATCATTGATCCAAGGTGGCTCAAACAAATGTGAAGTACATTTGCTCCACAAAAATTCCATTTGTACCTGTTTGACAAGCTGCCAACAATAACTATTAACAAGAACAGGCATATAGACAACAACTAGATGGACTAAACTCCTGCTCCAAGAAAGGAACAAATTTCACATCTTGTGAACACCTCTATGTTTTATATCTGCATACAAATGATGTACTAGACAACAAGCCCACAAAACATGCCTTTAAACAAATGACCCTTCAAGTCAAGCATGTAGAGAAAGACCATTTGGACTCTCTTTCAAAAGACTAAATACTTCATCATTATCTCCATTTGGGAGACCAATTTAACTTCTCTCAAGTCACATCACATGCATGTTTACAACAAAGCAATCAACCCTTCAAGTCAATCACACACACATGTTCCAAAAACAAGGAAAACATCAACATCCCTATGTTCATGCACATCATCTCATGCATGCATTTCATCCTTAAAATTTCACTTAAGCACACTGTACTTTCGAGGTTGTAATAAAATATAATGTAGATGAATCAATAGACATGCAACCTCAATCGGATAAGAACTATAACCATTTCTTACCAATCCATTTCAAATTTCCTTCTTTTGGCTACACATTAGCATCAACATGTGAATCATTCTGAGACACATCATTCATGGAATCTTCACTTCCATTTCTGCCATATTCTCTTTCAATCTTCTCCTTCAGCTTTAGTGGAAGCATTGTTGGATTCAAATTCCAACACCTTTCAGCAAGATTCCCTCGCTTATGGCAGTAAGTGCAACACATGTGCATCCTCTTGACAACATGATTTTCCTTGTCCGATGGACCTTTAGCTACTTGCTTATTTTCCTTCAAAAGTTTCCTGTATGTGGCCATTCTCTTCCAACATCTAGAAACATGATGGTTATCCAAACCACTAAAAGTAACAAGCAACTCTTTTCCCATATCTATGTGGAAATTTACCATGCTTTACAAAATCAAAAGGAATATGGTTAGAACTAGATTTATACCTTTCTCTTTCACCTTTATTGCCTTCATGAGTAGGTGAATTGAGTGAAGAAGTAGCTCCCTTTGGAACACCATCAATCTCTTCAAGGCTATCAGAGTCTCCCCAATTCTCTGGTTCGAGTGTGTGCTTATGAACACCTGCATCCTACAACTGATATTTCAAGCCATTACATTCCTCTTGAATACAAAGTTCACACTTTTTAGGTAGAGGAAATGAAATGAAACTTCTTCTTGGGACTGTTTCAATGGCTTTCATGGCAGGTTTGGAACTCTCTCCATAAGATTGTCCATAGCCAACAACTGAATACTTAGGCCTTTTGTCAACCATTATTGGTTTGACAATACCTTGTGCATGCTTACCCAATCCTTTTCCTTCATAGCCCATCTTGGACATTAGCTTAGAACCTATACATCTAGTATGTTTTTCAAAAGAACCAATACAAGCATTCTCAGAAGAATTTGAAGACAAACTGGAATGGCTTACCTCTTCTTCAAGCTGGTACTTGACTAAGGCTTCATGGGCAAGGATGAGTTGTGTTTCCAACTCATGGATCCTCTTTAGGTTCATTTTTGCAATATGAAGTTGCCTCTCCATTTCTTGCAGTCTGTCATCAAGCAACTGCTTCTCTTCCTTCATGGAATTCAGCTACTCCCTAAGCATGTTGCTCTTCCTTCCATCCTCATACATTTCTCTCACCATATCCATCATGGTGGACAATTGTTGTTTCATTTCTTCATCAAAGGGTCTTGTGATGGAGAAAGAAGAGTTTGAGGACTCACTTGTAGAAGTTGTCATTATGCCAATGAACAAAAAAGAAATCAACAAGATAAATAAAGAGCTTATTTAAGCAACCTCTTGCAACAAACCTATTATGCATTGGATTGCCTTGAGGTCCTTGGGATAGAAGAATGCCTTTAGCCCTTCTTCCTATTTGTCCTTCCTGGATTGAGCTATCAACAACTTTCCCTTTGCCTCTACAAACTTCAGAAAATAGTCAGTCTACAAAACAAGAATACAATCAGCCTCTTGTTGTTCAACACTTTTCAGGCCTGATAGTGTAGTTTGGCAATGTGATATTTCCTCTTTAATCAACCAAACAAAGCCATGTGGCCCAATCTTGGCCTGCCACATGTCAGTTGTGGATTGGCCTGTGAGCCTATACTAAAATCAAAATTTTCAATCTAGTTCAAAATTTAATGAAATTGCCTCCTTTTCTAAAGACATTGGGAAATTTTCATTTTACAATAACTCCTTCATCTAGGGTCCGTTTTCGCCCATTCAAGTTGCATTGGATTTAGAATTAAGAGATCTCTGCAATGAGACTATTTCCAGGAGTAGCCTATGATTTTCATTTTCCTTTGATTTACAAAGGGTTTGTGCCATTTGGCACCTTTTACCTCTTGCATGAAGTCTTTTAGACTTAGAGGTTTATCGAGGATCCATTTTTGGATCTGACATCTAACAGAGTCGAGCCACAGAGGGCTGTTGATGGGGTGACTTCCCTAAGAAAGTGTTGAATAGCTTGAAGGCAACTGAAAGAGCCCAGAAGCCATCTCCTACCAGCTCTTGGGGGGAATCCAAGAATTCCATATGGCAGACTATAGTCTCATTAAACTTTAGAATTATGCAAATCGTTACTACCAACAAATGAAAACTTATCAAGATGTACCCATTATGTACACTCTGGATAGGATTTGTAATAATTCATTAATTCATATGTGACAATGTAATGACCTGGCTATTCATTACAATGCATATGTATGAAATCAAATTTTTATTTTATTTTGTACTATGGTAATTTAATGTTTATATCTAGAGATGTGACAAGTGGTATTAGAGCGCTCAGGTTGAAAAACTGAGACCTCTGGAACAAATGAATAATATTATTTATTATATGCATAGAGAAAGAAAGAGTGAAAAAGGGAAAAGAACCCAACATGAGGAGGATTGGACGTACACCAAACAAACCCATGATAGGAACGGGACCAACATCCTTTCTAGAAGCTAATCCCAAGGTATGGGTACAATTGGGAGAGGAGTCGCGTAATGCCAATGCTACCATTTTCGAAACTGTACAATAATTAAAGGACAAAATGGCTAGGATGTAGATAGACAATGAAAGATTGATGCAAGAATAGGAGAAAATTATGAAGAGTTTGTCTGACAGACAGAATCAACAGCCACTAATTCCCAGTCTCGAACATGGAAACATGACTGGAGAGTGGGAATTCAGAAATGAAAACTCAGAAATAGAAGGGAGTGAAGAAGATCAAGAGATGGGATCTGATAATGTATCAGATCACAAAAATAAAAAATGACAAAAAATTAAGTTGCAAGGCGAGTTTCGAATTATTAAACCTCCCCTCTTTTATGGTGAACAGGAGGAAGTTGTTTAAGCTTGGCTTATCAACATGAATAACTATTTCCAATTGTATGAATATGATCATAATCTGAAGGCTTGCTTAGCCATTTGTCAGTTGCAAAGAAAGGCCACCTTTTGGTGGGAGGAGGTGAAGACGGTGCATGGAGTTAATGAGAAGAACGTAACTTGGGAAAAGTTTCAAAGCTATTTTGAGGAAAAATACTTAAAGAGAAGGGGAAAGAGTTTCATGACCTTTGATTGGGTTAGTTGTCCATAGATGAATTCATAAAAAAAAATCACATCCTTCTTGTGATATGTTCCTTAACTATAGGAAGAGAAAGCAAAGGTTCAAAGATTTATGAACAATTTTCCATTATTCATGAAGGAATGTATGAAATTTGGCAATCCGAAGACCATGGATGAGGTTATACGAAAGGCTCGTATATGTTATGAGAAAAACGTACCAAAGGGTGATGTATGAAAGAGGTGGTCTGGTAAAAAGGGAAATAAGTTTCCCTCTAGCAGTAAAGGAAATAAAACTGCGGTAAAAAATGGACCCCATAAAGGTCAATCAAACAGAAATATGAATAGAAACCAGCCTAGATTCAAATTTTCGAGTGAGTCCAAAACAAATGAACAATCTGGAAAAATGGAAGTGGAGATAATAGCTAGTCCCCTAATACAGTGTTGGGGATGTGGAGGATCACATTATGTTAAAAATTGTCTGTACCACAAGGGAAAAGATCAAGTGGCACAAATTCAAGAAGCATCAACTGTGGGAGAATTATTAAGGAGTATTCCTAAAATCAATGTTGCCCTTGAAGATCATCAGGCAGAATACCAACCAACAATGGTGGAATTCGAAGGTAAGTTCTTTGACCAAACTATATCTATTTTGATTGATCCAGGAGCTACTTTGAATTATATAAGTCTAAAAGTAGTTGAGCAATGTCATTTGCAATCTGTTAAATTTAAAAACCCTTGGCTAATACAACTCGCCATAGGGGCAAAGAGAAGAGCGTTGGCTAAAGTCAACAATTTCCCTCTGAAACTAGCAAGTCAGCCTATTATGGCAGATCTGAATTTCTTATCATTAGGGTCATACGATGTCCTAATAGGTATGGATTGGCTAGAGAAGTGTTGGTCCCTCATTAATTGTAAAGATAAAACTGTTAATTACATGGATGAAGAGGGTATGAGACAAGAAATTCAGGGTATATGAAGCCCCCTAAAATTAAGACCGTTAACAACCTCTGAA
This sequence comes from Pinus taeda, assembly GCA_000404065.3. Classification (NCBI taxonomy): domain Eukaryota; kingdom Viridiplantae; phylum Streptophyta; class Pinopsida; order Pinales; family Pinaceae; genus Pinus; species Pinus taeda. The sequence goes on from APFE030012354.1 coordinate 17,187, forward strand.
TCAGCGAAATGTATTCAAAAGGGATATCATATTTATGCCATATAGGTGGGGTATATCAATTCAATAGAAAAATATGGTACTTTAGAAAATATACCTGTGGTACAGGATTTTCCAAATGTGTTTCCCAAGGATATTTTTGGACTGCCTCCAAAGAGGAATATAGACTTCACTATTGAGCTGGTCCCTGGATCTACCCTGGTATCCTGAGCCCCTTATCGCATGAGTGTACTAGAATTGATTGAATTGAAAATGGATTTAAAGGAACTACTTGATAAAAAGTATATACGCTCAACTGTCTCACCTTGGGGAGCCCCTGTACTCTTTGTCAAGAAGAAAGACAGTACCTTATGGATGTGCATGGATTATCAACAGCTGAACAAGCTGATAGTTAAGAATAAATACCCTTTTCCTTGTATTGATGAATTGTTTGACCAAGTAAAGGGAGCGACCTTATTTTCGAAGATTGATCTTTGCTCAAGGTACTGTCAAATTAGAATAAAGGAAGAAGATATAGCTAAAACAACCTTTAAAACTTGCTATGGGAATTATGAGTTCATTGTGTTATCGTTTGGGTTACCTAACGCACCCCAAACTTTTATGTGTCTAATGAACAATGTTTTTCATCAATATTTGGATAAGTTTGTACTCATGTTTATTGTTGATATATTGATTTATTCCCAGAATATAGAAGAGCATAAGGAACACCTATGAGTTGTCGTAAAAACCCTGAGGGAGCATCAGTTGTACACCAAGTACAACAAATGTGATTTTTTTAAAGAATAAATTCAATAATTATGACACATCATTACCAAGGATGGGATAGATGTGGAGCCAAAAAAAATAAAAACCATCATGGAATGGCCAGTACCAAAGAATGTAGCTAATATAAGATCGTTCATGGGTCTGGCTGGGTACTATAGAAGCTTTGTTGAAGGATTTTTGAGGGTGGCATACCCCATACCTCTTTGCGAAAGAAAGGGAAAACCTTCACTTGGACCACGGACTGTCAAAAAAGTTTTGACTAGCTGAAGCACTTACTTACTACCGCACATATTCTAGGTATTGCAGACCAGAATAAAGAATATATTGTTTATGCAGATGCTAGCAAGGAAGGAGTTGGCAACGTGCTAATGCAAGAAGGTAAAGTTATTGGTTATGAGTCTCAGAAACTTAAGGATCATGAACAAAAGTATCTAGCTAATGATATGGCACTGACGGCAGAACTCCACGCATTAAAATGTGGCATCGTTATTTTTTGGGTAAGAAGTTTTTATTAATGACATATTATCATAGTTTTGCTAACTATTTCAAGCAGCCTACTATGAATGTTAGGCCAGCCCGTTGGATTGATTTCGTGAGTGAATTTGACTTTGACATCAAACACTTAAAAGGAAAATAAAACCAAAACGTGGATGCCTTAAGTTGGAATTTAAACTGCATTTATGAAGTCTCTTTTAGTGAGGTACATACCACTTTTAAAGAACAAATTAAAGGAACAGAAATACAAGATCTTGAATATAAGATGTTATGGGAACAAGCTAAAAATCCGAATAGCAACAAACAACAACTGTGATATGAGGTAAATTAAGAAGGTATGTTGATTTACAAAGGAAGAATGTACGTACCAAACAAGAAAGATATTAAACAATTAATTTTAGATGAATATAATAAAATTCCTTATGCAAGCCATCCCAGATATCAGAAATTAATCACTACACTCAGAAAAGAATATTTCTGGCCAGGTATGAAGAAAGAGGTGGTTGAATATTTGGCTCGTTGTTTGGAGTGTCAACAAGTGAAAGTAGAACATCCGCACCCAGTTGGACTCCTCCATCCATTTCCTATACCGAAATGGAAATCATAAACTATTTCCATTGATTTTATTACAAGAATACCTAAGTCTAAGAAGAAGAATGACTCAATAGTGGTGGTGGTAGATAAGTTGAGAAAGTATTCTCACTTCATACCAGTACAGTCTACTTTTAAGGTTGTTCAAATTGCTAACATATTTATGCAAAATATTTTGACTACACGAAATACCAAGGGTTATAATTTCTGACCATGATGTAAATTTTACATCAGCTTTTTGGTAAGCCTTATTTGGAGGTTTAGGCAAACAAATGCATTTTAACACTTCCTATCACCCTCAGACAAATGGCCAAACTGAACAGGTGAATCATATATTAGAAGACATGTTGTGAACCTATGGAATGCGACAACCTTCTAAATGGGAGGATTATATACATTTGGCGGACTTTGCTTACAATAACAGTTACCATACATCCTTGCAAATGAGCTTGTTTGAAGTATTATACAGATGGATGTGCATGACACCCTCGAGTTGGGGCGGTCCAGAGGATAAATGTTGGGTCATAACATGTTAAAATAGATGGCAGATATGGTTAAAAGGGTGCGCTCCAATTTGAAGACTTTTGAGGATCGACAGAAAAATTGTGTTGACTGGAAGAGATGTTTTTGGGAGTTTTAAGACGGAGATCATATTTACGTTTGTCTATGATCTAAGAAGAGTACTCTGCATTGGGGTGGGTGTGCTAAATTTGTACCCGGATTTTGCGTTTCTTTCCAAATCCTAGTTCCAATTAGACCTGTGGCTTATCAACTTTCTTTCCTAGCCTCATACATGTGCATAACTTTTTTCGTGTTTCTGTGTTAAAAATATATATATTTATGATCCCAACCATATAATCAATTGGTAGGATATACAAGTAGGTAGATTATTTATAGAGGACATAAAGTATTATAAATAATTGCCAAGGCAGACTGCCAAAGAAAAGGGTTGACTAAATTTATTTTATCATGTGTAGGTCAAACCAGAAGGCGAGTTCTTGGTCGAACCCCTAGGTATACTTGATTGGAGGGAAGTAATGTTGCGGAGATGAGTTATCACCCAGGTTAAAGTGAAATGGCAGCACTTTGGGCCAGAGGAGGCCACCTGGGAGGATGAATAGGTCACAAGGAAGACTTTTCCAAATCTATTTAGAGAAGAGAAACATCAGGACGATGTTTAATCTTGGGAGGGAAGATGTGATGTCCCCACTAATTGTAAATATTTAATTGCTGCAGTTAAACAAACTGGATATTACTATTTTGGTTTATATAGTTAATATTTTGATTAGGTTATGCATAAAGAAAATGTTTGGATGATAACAAATCATGTAACTTTCACATGTCGGGTAGTTAGGATAGGAAGTTACCTATCCCTAACTACTTCCTTGAAGATTTATTCTCAAGGAAGAGATCAAGAGGGTATTGGTACCTGAGATGAATAAAGGAGAAATAAAGGAGATGTTTCTGTGATGATATGTCAGACGGTTCCAAAAGCTAATTCTAGTTAAGACCAGATACTTTTGACATGTTAAGACTGTTAGCCTTACAGGAAAGCATCATGCATGTGAGTAACAGCTCGGGGGGAGACTTTGGCCTGAAAGCGAGTCTCATGGCTGGGAGGAAATTTGACAACTTATAGTTTAACTTGATCCAAACATTCAATAGTAATTTCTACAGAAAGTAGATGAGTATTTACATCTTTGCAAAGTTGGACATATTGTTGAAAATAAAGATTTGTATTCTTTTTGAAAGGAATAGATGTGTTATTTCAGTAAACAGGGATTAGAATATTTAAAAAAACAACAGTAATATTTCGAAATTAGAGTAATATCTTTCCTTTAGGAGGAGTCCATATCCTAGGGTTTATAATATATAAATCTTTAAGAACACAAATTAGAAAGAAAGAAACTCTCTGTAATTGACAAAAATGTTTAGAAACTTTCCAAGCAAACAAGGTTTCAATTCTAGAAAGGAAAATAATAGTATTATTGACAAAAATTATAGATAAGGAAATAATTGTTGTAGGGTTTCAACACTTTTATACCTCAGTAGCTATAAAATACAAGTGTGGACTGTAAACTAAATTCTAAGGCCAAATTAGGCTGATTGAATTCATTTTAAGCTGAAAAATTGAAATGCAGTTACCTTAAGAGATAGGGAAAATAGAAGCTATCAAAATATACAAGAATAAGTCTTTTCATTTAGAAATTAATAGAAATTTCGAAACCAAAAGTTTAAACAAAATACATATGGAACTTTGGGGTAAAAAACTAAAAATGCTATGCTATAGAAAATATCAGAGAAATGTATTAAACTAATTTCATGTTGAGACATGGGTAAAAACCCCAATTGCATAATGATATGCATGTGAAATTGACAAGTATGAATATATATTAATCTTGTTGAAAACACAAACCTTGAAAATTTTTAAGCATCTAATATCCTCTTAATACCAGAGAAGGACAAGCCAACTCAGATAAAAGCCTCATAGGACTTTGTAAACATATAGACCCGTGATGAGAGAGAAACCCGAATCCTTTCAAATATGCAAAAGCAGGTAATTATCAAATATATAAGGCACAGAGTTTTGACATAATAAATTTATGTCTTGAAGTAGGGAACTTGTATACAAAGTCACCCTTCCATAACTACCATAAGCTTAAATACGACATAACTTACAAGGGAAATTTGCAACCCATCTCGAGTTGCATATCTGAAATTTTAATTTGGAAAGAACGACAACTTTATGAACAGAACTAAGAGATATGTTACCCCAAAACTTCATGACTAACATTTCTTTTGTTCTCATCATGATTTTCCCTTAATACCCTTTCACCATTAGTAAACATTTCTTTTAGTAACTTTGTCAAATTTGTCTTCAAATCTTCCATTTTGCCTTCCATCTTAGGTTCCACATCATTCATATTAGCTTCCACACCTTTCTTTAAACCATCCATATTATCTTCCATGGCATCCATCTTAGCTTCCACCCCTTAATTTAAACCATCCATCTTAGCCTATGTTAACTTTTTTGAGAGTGAAATTTGTCGCACTTGGTCTCATAATTTTGATATATCATGTTGCATTTATTCCTCTTATTCATGAGTCATGCTAGAGATTTAAGGTTATTCACTAGGTGTTTCTATTTTCTTTCTTCAGGGCATCAATTTATGATAATTATGCTTCACTATGCCCTTTGAATTCCTTCAAACTAATTTTTCAAACCAAACTTATGCAAAAAAAATTTAAAACTACATATATTTTTTCACTTTGTAGGAGCTCGATATTGAATCTGATGGATCTCTAAAATTTCGGATCTGCAAGGCATGAAATTGTGAAATGTGGTAGAATTATGAGTCCTATTTCTAACGCCACCAGTATGATTGAAATTGGATTCTCCAAGAAGGTGTTATGCCCAATATCGCAAGATGACCTCATTATACACTCTTTTAGTAGAGCGAACTTGTATGAAGTGCCACGTGTCACTGTTTCATATTTTGGACCTGAAAGCTATGAAAAGAAAACTACAGTTTGTCCTCTTTCTGAAATTTCTTACGAAAATTAAATTGCATACTTAGAGAGAAAGTTATGATGATTTTTCCAAGGTCACCTGTTTGGGATGTAATTCGGGAGCCTGCAAAAAATGCTAACATCCTTAGATCATATCTCTAAAAATATAGCGAGACAAGATCTAAATTTCAGCCCTGAGGATAATTGAGATTTTTCCTCAAATGGATTTTTGTTTTAGCTTTTGAAATGTCTCAAAACAAAATTTATAGCGAAAATTCCATGATGACCTGTTTAGACCAGCGTAACCCTAGAATCCAAAGCTCTAATACTAAATGTTATGAACCAGCTCACAAAAAGATATAAAGATAGATCAACAACTTCAATATCAACCTCTTTGAGGCGGAAACCTCCTTTAAATTAAAAAAATGAACAATTCTTGGATGATACAAATGACTAAACCTCATATCTTTATATAGGAGCCTAATGGGTCACAATATAATCAAAGACGACATAAGAATAATAATATAAGGACACACCAATAATAATAGTGGGCTTATATGGGGAATACTAATAACAATATGGAGACAATAGGGGCACAATAATAACAATAAGGGCTAAAATGACAATAGAAATGGGGGAATCACTAGTATTATAGGGACCTAATAGGGATTTCTTGAGCTTGCAGAGGTTGCAGATTGCAACTAAGAGTTGCACAATAAATGTTTCACCCATACATATTTACCAACCATCACTAAGTGCTTTACCTCAGTGATGTGTTGTCAAATGGTTTGTGTTGTACTTCTACTCAGACTTTAGTCCTTCCGCCTGCAAACAAAATCCCAACCTACAAAAGTGCTTCTAACAAGTATAGTTGTTGTCACAGTGTTCAACACGGTAGTTGGGATTAATATTTCCAACAAAAAAGACCAATTTTAGAAACCACACGATGATCCACTATGTGGTCGTCCCCGATGGCCTTCCTTCCAATGATACTCGCACTGACATTGCGAAGCTTTATGATGTCACACAAAACGTGATTGTCTCGTTTCTTGAAAACCTCATTCACCAAAATAGAGAGGAGGATAATGGTTCAAGTTTCTACTTCGTAGTAGACATTATGGTGTCACAGGCACTAGAGATTGCTCAACACCACCAAATTCCAAAGGCTACTCTCTAGACATTTCTTGCTGCCACCTATGCACTGCTCTATAATATTCCATCCTTGGTTTCATCCCAACTCATTCCCTCAAACGATACACTTATAGTTCATTATTTTTTTCCTTGAATCTTGTAATTATAGTGTATGAATTGGTTGCCAAAATTGTTTTTATTAATTGAAGCCTTTGTAGGTGTTTGAAAGGACTTTAAAATGGTGAAATACCTCCCCTGCATGCTGCCTCTCTACTCTTCACATCTTCCATGGTCTCCTGATTTCAATGACTCCCAACAGGATTTCATTTTCTACTTCATAAGTCGATACATAGAGAAAGTGTGGGAAATAGATTGGAACATCTGCAATTCCTTCCATCATCTGGAAGCCCCTACCATCAACAGTGTAGCTGAGAATGGAGGTTCATTCTATCTAATAGGTCCCTTAATTCCTTCTACCCTTCTCAATTCGAACTCCGGACTTGGATTGGAAATCACAACGAGATTTTGGGAAGAAGAAGGTGAATGCTTAGATGGGTTTGATAGGCAGTCCAAGCAGTCTGTGATCTATGTCTCATTTGGAAGCTTGAGTGTGTTAAGTGAGACATAGTTCCAACAAATTGCACTTCATTTGGAGGCCATGGAGAGACAAATCCTTCCATTGCTTGTATTCTGACACATTGCAGATGGAATTCAGCCTTGGAGAGCATCACCATGGGGGTGCCCATGTTATGCTAACCTTATTTTGGAGATTAGTTTCTGAATCAAAGTTATATAGTCCATGTCTGGAAAATTGACCTGTGTTTGTTTAAGTCAAGCACTACCTCTACAATAGATGGAACATCAATAATCCACATGAATGAGATTAAGAGCACTGCGGACATCAATGTTACAGAGCGAAGTTGAATGGACTTCAATGTTAAAAGGAGTATGCCAAAGCCTAGCGAGAAATGGCTATAGTCAAGTTGGTATTTGTACAAAGCGCGATAAATCACAGTGACCTGGAACATTTGAGAGGGGTAAAATGTCGACCTGATGAAGTGTACCACACTATAATCATGAGAATCTTTAGTCGTGTCTACTTAATTAGTGGGATCATAGATCATGTCAGAGACATTAATCAACTCATTGGTATTTGAATGAATTGCTTGCTCAACAAATGGCTCAAAATACACACTATCACATCATATCCACCAATGAAAAATATATCAATTTACATTTGAATTAATAAAGCCTAAGAATTAATATTTTAAAATAAAATGAATAACAAAGCAAAGGGATTGTTAATAATATAAACCAAGGAACTAATAAACCCAACTGTTTAATATTATAAACCCAAGGAATTAGTGAACCCAAGGGATAAATATTAAAAACCTAAGGGATCAAGAAGCGCAAGGTATTGATATCACAAACACAAGAGATTAATAAAGTTGACCATGATTGATATTATAAACCCAAGTTAATAATAAACCCAAAGGATTAATACTAAAACCCCAAGGGATTATGAACCCAAGGAAATAATATTAAACCCAAGGACTAATATTATAAACCCAAGATTGGTAAACCCTAATAAAAATATTAGAAACACTAAAATAAAGTGGTTTATTTTCATGGTGAGATGATCCTTGTCACAATGTGACATTCAACCATGGCTAACCATGGTTGGCTATGATTGTCAGTGCTTGACCATGATTGATATTATAAACCTAAGGGAATAATGAACCCAACAGATTTATATTATAAACCCAAAGGAATTATAAACCCAAGAGATTAATACTAAAACCGCAAGGGATTATGAACCTAGGGGAATAATATTAAACCCAAGGGACTAATATTATAAACCCAACATTCGTAAACCCAAATATAAATATTACAAACACTAAAATAAACATGATTGAACATCATTGATTTTCATATTGAGACAATCCTTATCACAATTCCATGTTGGACCATGGTTGACCATGCTTGATTTCATAATAAACCATGGTTGATAGCAGAATAATAAACCCAAGCGATTGATATTATAAACCCAAAGAAAAAATAAACCCAAGGGATTAATACTAAAACCCCAAGGGATTATGAACCTAAGGGAATGATATTAAAAACAAGGGGCTAATATTAAAAAACCAAGGTATTTAAACCCTAAGCGGAGACAATTTGTTTAATAATGTGAGATCGGACCATGATTGACCACAATTGACCATAGTTGGTTACGGTTGACCATTATTGGTATTATAAACCAAGTTAATAATAAACCCAAGGGATTGATATTATGAACCCAAAGGAAACATAAACCCAAGGGATTATGAACCCAGGGGAATAATATTGAACCCAAGGGACTAATATTAGAAACCCAATATTGGTAAACCCAAATATAAATATTATAAACACTAAAATAAACATGGTTTATTTTAATGGTGAGACAATCTTTCTCAAAATGTGACACTCAACCATGGTTGACGATGGTTCGCAATGATTGAAAATGGTTGACCATCATTGATATTATAAACCTAAAGGAATAATAAACCCAAGGGATTGATATTATAAACCCAAAGGAATAATAAAACTAAGGGTTAGTACTAAAACTCGAAGGATTATGAACACAGGGGAGTAATATTAAACCCATGGACTAATATTATAAACACAACATTGGTAAACCCAAATATAAATACTACAAGCACTAAAAAAACATGCCTTATTTTCGTGGTGAGACAATCCTTATCACAATGCGACATTCGAACATGGTTGACCATGGTTGGCTATGATTGACAATGGTTGACCATGATTGATATTATAAACCTAAGGTAATAATAAATCTAAGGGATTTATATTATAAACCCAACGGAATAATAAACCCAAGGGATTAATAATAAAATGCCAAGGGATTGTGAACCCAAGGGAATAGTATTAAACCCAGGGGACTAATATTATAAACCCAACATTCGTAAACCCAAATACAAATATTACAACCACTAAACTAAACATGGTTTATTTTCATGGTGATATAATCCTTGTCGCAATGTGACATTCGACCATGGTTGACCTTGGTTGGCTATGATTGATAATGGCTGACCATGATCGATATTATAAACCTAAGGGAATAATAAACCCAAGGGATTGATATCATAAACCCAACAGATTAATACTAAAACCCCAAGGGATTATGAACTAAAGGGACCATGGTTGATATCATAATAAACCATCATTGACTGGGCAATAATAAACCCAAGATATTGATGTTGGACAATGCTTTCTCATCATTGAAATGGGTTGTTTATTGTTGACCATTGTTGAATAACATTAAACCCTAGGAATATGAACCCTTATATCATTAAACCGAAAGATTTGATATTATAAACCCAAAGGAATAATAAACCTAAGGGATAAAAATTATAAACCCAACACATATAAACCCTAACATGAATATTATAAACCGCAAAATAAACATGGTTGAGTAAGGTTTACCAAGGTTGATTTTGATATTGAGACAATCTTTGTCACAATGCGACGTCGGACGATGGTTGATTTTCATATTGACATAATGTTTGTCACAATGTGAAATAGGAAAATGGATAACCAAGGTTTACCATGGTCTACGACGATTCAAAATGGTTTACCATTCTTGAAAATGGTTTACCATTGTTGACCATGGTTAAAGATGATTGACAATGGTCCATTTTCATATTGAGACAATCTTTGTCACAATGTCACATTGGAACATGATTTACTAAGTTTGACCATGATTATAAACCCAAGGGATTTATATTAAACCTAAGGATTAATATTATAAACCCTATGAATAAACCCAATGGTTTACCACCACGGTTGAATATGGTTGACCATGGTTGATTTTTATATTGAGACAATCTTCGTCATAATGTGATGTTGGACTACGATTAAAAATGATTATAAGCCCACGGGATTATTAAACCCAATGTATAATATTATAAAGCCTATGAATAATATTATACCCTATATATATGAACCCTTAGATTAATAAACCCAAGATATTGGTATTATAAACCCAAGGGAATAATAAACCCAACATGTTAATACTAAAATCCCAAAGGATTATAAACCCAAGTAAATCATATTAAACTGAAGGGATTAATATTATAAACCAAAGGTAAATAATCCCTAACATAAATATCATCGTTGACCATGGTTTATTTTCATATTGAGACAATATTTGTCACAAGGCGACGATGCAACATGGTTGACCATGGGTATTATATCCAAGGGATTAATATTATAATCCCAAGGTATACAAATCCTAAAATAATTATTATAAACCCTAAAATAAACATGGTTGAATAAAATAAATATGGTTGGTTATGGTTGAATATGGTTGACCATGATTGACTATTGTTTGAAGATTTATGAGATTTATATTAAACCCAAGTATTAATATTATGAACCATATGAATAATAGTACATCGTATGAATATGAACCCTTAGATTAATAATCCCAAGCGATTGATATTATAAACTCACGAGAATAATAAACCTGAGGGATCAATACTAAACACCAAGGTAATAATAATACACACAAGGCATACATATTATAAACCCAAGATATATAAACCCTAAGATAAATATTGTGAACCCTAAAATTATCATGGTTGACCATGGTTGATTTTAATATTCAGACAATCTTTGTCACAATGTGATGTTGCAACATGGTTGACCATACTTGACAACGATTTATTTTCATATGCAGACAATATTTTCTCACAATCCAATGTTGGGCCATGGTTGATTTTCACATTGAGAAAATATTTGTCACGATGTTACTTTGGACCATGGTGGACCATTATTATACACCAAGGAGATTTATATTACGCCCAAGGATTAATATTGGACCCAAGGATTAATTCTAAGACACTAATATTTTATAAACTCAAAAGAATAATATTAGACAAAAGGGATTAATATTATAAACCTAAGTTATATAAACCCTACAATAAATATTATAAACGCTAAAATAAACATGTTGACTATGGTTGAGAGTAATATCAAACCCAAGAGATGAATATTATCAACCCAATTTAATTAATTAAATCCATGGGATTGATATTAAAGCTAAGGATTAATATTATGAACCATGTGAATAATAGTACACCCTAGGAATATGAACCTTGAGATTAATAAACCCAATGGAATTATATTATAAACCCATGGGAATAATAAGTCTAAGGGATCAATACTAAAAACCCAAGGGAATAATATTACAGTCAAGGGATAAATATTACAAATATAAGGTATATAAACCCTAAGATTTATATTGTAAACCATAAAATTATCATGGTTGACCATGGCTAGCTCTTGTTGACTATGGTTGGGTGTAATATTAAACCCAAGAAATGAATATTATCAACACAATTAAACTAATTAAATCAATGAGATTTATATCAAACTAAAGTTTAATATTATCAACCATATAAATAATAGTACACATGAGGAATCTAGACCCTTAGATTAATAAACACATGGGATTGATATTGTAAACCCATGGGAAGTAAACCCTAAAATTATCATGGTTGATTTTCATATTGAGACAATATATGTCACAATACCATGTTGAAACATGGTTGACCAAGGATATTATATCCAAGGGATTAATATTATAAGCCCAAGATATACAAACCCTAAAATAAATATTATAAACCCTAAAATAAACATGGTTGACTAAAATAAATCTGGTTGACTATGGTTAACTATTGTTTGGAGTAATATTAAACCCAAGGGATGAATATTATTAACTTAATTTAATTAACTAAATCCATGAGATTTTTATCAAACCTAAGGATTAATATTAACCCTATGAATAGTAGTACACTCTATGAATATGAACCCTTAGCTTCATAAACACAAGGGATCAACACTAAACACCCAAGTTAATAATATTACGCACAAGGAATAAATAACCCAAGATATATAAACCTTAAGGTAAATATTGTAAACCTTAAAATTATCATGGTTAAGTATCGTTGATTTTCATGTTGAGAGAATCTTTGTGGCAATGCAACGTTGCAACATGGTTGGCCATGATTTATTTTCATATGCAGACCATGTTTTGTGACAATGCAATGTTGAACCATGGTTGATTTTCATATTGAGAAAATCTTTGTCACAATGTGACATTGGACCATGGTTGACCATGATCATAACCCAAGGGGATTTATATTAGACCCAATGATTAATATTATAAATCCTATGAATAATATTAAAACCGAGGAATAAGAAACCTTAGATTAATAAATATAAGGGATTGATATTAGAAACCAAAGGGATTAATACTAAAAACCCAAGGGAATAATATTTAACCCAAGGGATAAATACAATAAACCCAAGGCATGTAAAACCTAAGATAAATATTAAAAACTAAAAACTAGACATGGTTTACCATGGTTGACCATGCTTCATTTTCATATTGAGACAATCTTTGGCACAATGCCACGTTCGACTATGGTTGACCATGGTAGACCATGGTTGATTTTCATATTGAGAAAATCTTTATTACAATGTGACATTGGACTATGGTTGACCATGATTATAAACCCAAGGGATTTATATTAAAACGTGGGATTAAAATTATAAGCCCTATGAATAATATTATACCCTAGGAATACAAACCCTTACATTAATAAACCCAAGATATTGGTATTATAAACCCAAGGGAATAATTCTAATACAGTAATGTGTTATAAACCCAAGGGATCAATATTATAAAACTACGGTATATATATCCTAAAATAAAAATTATAAACTCTCAAATAAACCTAGTTTAGTAAAATAAATATGACTCACTATGGGTTGACCACAATTTTAGAACATTGATTATGGTGACTATGACATTAATAAACCGAAAAGATTAAATCCTTGGATTTATTAATCACTTAGGTTTATAATATTAATCAAATAAGAGATGCTATTAAACATAATTAATATTGTATTAACAATGTTATTAATAGTTTTCTAATTAATAATATTGTTTTCAAATTCACTGTTATTAATTATTATTAATGATACTTTATTTATATAATTTTTAAGATATACTTTATTTTAATAACCCATTATAAATTTTAATAATAATATTAAAATTTAATTTTTTTAAATATTTATAACCTAAAATTGTAATGTGTCGATCACAATAGTTTTTTATACTATTTATGAATTCTTCATTCAATTTATATATAAACATAGTACATTGATATAGTTTTAATATTAAACCCTAGGATTAATATTATAAACACTATGAATAATATTATACCCTTGGAATACAAACCTTTACATTAATAAACCTAAGGGATTGATATTATGAACCCAAGGGAATAATCCTAAAACCCCAATGTTTTATAAAAGCAAAGGAATAATATTAAACCCAAGGGATTGATATTATAAAACTAAGATATACAAATCCTAAAATAAAAATTATAGACCCTAAAATAAACCGAGTTCACTAAAATAAATATGGTTGAGTATGGGTTGGCCACAATTTTAGAACGTTGATTATGGTGATTATGCAATTAATAAACTAGAGAGATTAAATCCTTAGATTTATTAATCACTTAGATTTATAATATTAATCGAATAAAAGATGTTATTAAACATGTTTAATATTATATTAAGAATGTTATTTATAGTTTTTAGTTAATAATATTGTTTTTCAAATTCATTATTTAAATGATAATTATTTATATATTTTAAATGTATATTATTTATAATAATTATATTATAAATTTAAATATAATATTTAGTTGTTATTTTTTAATTTTTTAGTAACTAAATTTAAATATTATTTTAATCTTTATTAATTAACTAATTTTAATCTTATTTATGAATTCTTCTTTGCAATTTATATATAAAACACTAGTACATTGGATTTAGTTTTAATATTAAACCATAGGATGAATATTATAAACCCTATGAATAATATTATACCCAAAGAATGCAAACCCTTACATTAATAAACCTAAGGGATTGATATTATAAACCCAAGAGAATAATATTAAACCGAAGGGATGGATATTATAAAAACTAAGGTATATAAATTCTAAAATAAAAAATATAAACCCTAAAATAAACCTAGTTCACTAAAATAAATATGGTTGACTATGGGTTGACCACAATTTTAGAACATTGATTATGGTGGCTATGGAATTAATAAACTGAAAAAATTAATTCCTTGGATTTATTAATCACTTAGGTTTATAGTATTAAAGAATAATATTATAACATGATTAATATTATAATAATTAAATATTTTATTAATATTATTGTTTTCAATTTCATTATTATAATCATAATGTTTATTTTTATATTTTAAAATATATTATTTATTTATCCAATACTATTATAAATTTTTAATAACTAATATTTAAAAGTTATTTTTTTAAATATTTAATAACCTAAAATTGTAAATGGTGGATTGTAATTTACATATAAAACCACTAGTACATTGGATTAGTATATTGGATTTAGTTTTAAGTTTATCATATAAAACTATTTCTTTACTATTTTGATGATTAACAATGGTAGAGCAATAGGTTGAATTTGTGGCATGCGTCGTTTCACACTTTTCCATTTTTTTTGTCGATGTACTTATTCTATTTTAAATTCAATGCTATTCCCAACAACCCTCATTTATTTGAAAACACCACTCCAACAGAAGCTCTCATCAATTTGAAAACATGACTCCAACCTAAGTTCTCATCATTTCATTTAATTATACCGTGGTGCCTTTTTTATTATTTATAAAATGGTTGTTTTAGATATGATTTGGAGCTAACATTTCTTCATTTAATTTAATTAAGACAACAAGGGTTGAGATTTTATAGAGACATGCATCTTATTTATAAAATGGTTGTTTCATATTTGATGTGGAGCTAACATTTCTTCATTTAATTTAATTAAAAAAACAAGGGTTGAGATTTTAGAGAGGCGTGCATCTTGCATGTTACAAGGAAAATTAATAATCATTTAAATGAAAAATCGAAACCAAACTCAACTGACCAATTTATGCGTCCTTTCATTTCTGTTTGGTTCAATTCAGAGGTAAAGAATCATGCGGCATGCAAGAGTCTAGACAATTCCATTGCATGATGGTACAAAAATTCTTAGGTATGATTTATGGTATGCATCATGATTTCTCATTATGCATGATGATCTTTAATTTCCTTCTTAGGTTTTTCATTTTGAAATTATTGGCTTGGACTGCAATTGAAGTCCATGAACAATACATTCAGCAAATCAACACTCTTTGGAGCTTAGGTTTTGTGGTTTGCAAGGTAAATATTTCATCTAAATATTTTTGATATGCTAATAAAATTTCAATAGACAAATTTGCGCTGTAACAGGTCGTTATTTTAATGTGCTCACCCACACTCATCTTTTATTAAACCTAGAAGATATTTACATTCAACCCACTTTATGTTATTGCATCCCGCCTTCACCTTAATTCAGTTATAAAAGTTTTAGAATTATTAGGAGAGTTTAAACTATTGTCACCTTTCATTAACAGAATGGATCTAGTGATCGAAATGTTCTTGTATCGAGCCTTTTATCATATTAAATTGAAAAATAATAGTAAAAAAATTATTATAATTACAAAGTGTTTCATATACAATCTAACTAAAGCTAATATCCCAACACAAAAGTAAAGGGATATATCACTGAGTATATAAAACCTAGCTTGCTCCTCCCTGGAGAAAGCAACACTGTGCTTGTTGGAAATATTTGAGAAATAAGAGAGGGACATGAATAGCCTTGAACTTTTCATTCCATATGAGAGCCCACTCTAAAAGCCAATAGACTCCCACAAGGACCCATCCATTTCGCAAACACAGATTCAATTTGAATTATTCAATTGAAGTAGGGGATTTGGAGTACTTTGTTCCACTGGCAGAGGAGAATGCCAATAGTCAAGCATGTCAAGCGTTTCATGATTAAATTGTGGGATAACTACATGTCCACGGTTGCGCATATGGAAGGAAAATTGTCATTCCATCTTATATTGTTTCATATACTTTTATTTTATTTTTTAATATCATTTTTGTTAATCTTTATACGTGGAGATAAAT
>APFE030012354.1:52932-71497 GCA_000404065.3 Pinus taeda
GTGGTTCATCGTTAGGACAAGTTGAAGAATCAGATCATGGCTACAGGTTAAATAGGGATAGCAGATCTTCCAATGGCTAGGTTTGACTAGAAAACGGCTATATTAGATAACACAGGACAAATGGTTATAATGGACCAGAAAACAACTAGTTTTGACCATTTAAATTAAATGATAATAATATAATTAAATAATTAATTAATTAATTAAAATCACCGTGAGGTGGATATCATTATATTTTATAATGATTTTGGATTTTTAATAAGGAATATTGTGTTATGAGAAATTCTTTGGTGGAAATCACACGATAGAACATTAGTCGACGCGTTACGAACCAACTAGTGTGGCTCATCGTCAAGACAAGTTGACGCGTTACGAACCAACTAGTGTGGCTCATCGTCAAGACAAGTTGAAGAACCAGACCATGGCTACATATTAAATAGGGATAGTAGATCATCCAACGACTAAATTGAAAAATGGCTATATAAGGTTAGACTAGACAAACGGTTAAGATTGACCAAGAATGGTTCAATATGACTAATCAATTTTAATTATATAATATTATAATGCTAAAATATTATTTTGATATTTAACACATGTTATTTAAGAGAAACGCTAACAATGTTAAGCTAATATTTAAATTAAAATTGCTAGAAATAATATATTAAAATAGCTAGAAATAATAGTTAGTAATAAAAAGGGTATAACAATAACTAATGATTAATATTATAATATTACTTTAATAGTGTTATAGTATTAGTCTTAATTAAGGATTAAAATGATCATAGTTATCTTAGAAATTCTTTGGTGGAAATCACACGATAGAACATTAGTCGACGCGTTACGAACCAACTAGTGTGGCTCATCGTCAAGACAAGTTGACGCGTTACGAACCAACTAGTGTGGCTCATCGTCAAGACAAGTTGAAGAACCAGACCATGGCTACATATTAAATAGGGATAGTAGATCATCCAACGACTAAATTGAAAAATGGCTATATAAGGTTAGACTAGACAAACGGTTAAGATTGACCAAGAATGGTTCAATATGACTAATCAATTTTAATTATATAATATTATAATGCTAAAATATTATTTTGATATTTAACACATGTTATTTAAGAGAAACGCTAACAATGTTAAGCTAATATTTAAATTAAAATTGCTAGAAATAATATATTAAAATAGCTAGAAATAATAGTTAGTAATAAAAAGGGTATAACAATAACTAATGATTAATATTATAATATTACTTTAATAGTGTTATAGTATTAGTCTTAATTAAGGATTAAAATGATCATAGTTATCTTAGAAATTCTTTGGTGGAAATCACACGATAGAACATTAGTCGACGCGTTACGAACCAACTAGTGTGGCTCATCGTCAAGACAAGTTGACGCGTTACGAACCAACTAGTGTGGCTCATTGTTAAGACAAGTTGAAGAACCAGACCATGGCTACATATTAAATAGGGATAGCAGATCATCCAACGACTAAATTGAAAAATGGCTATATAAGGTTAGACTAGACAAATGGTTAAGATTGACCAAGAATGGTTCAATATGACTAATCAATTTTAATTATATAATATTATAATGCTAAAATATTATTTTGATATTTAACACATGTTATTTAAGAGAAACGCTAACAATGTTAAGCTAATATTTAAATTAAAATTGCTAGAAATAATATATTAAAATAGCTAGAAATAATAGTTAGTAATAAAAAGGGTATAACAATAACTAATGATTAATATTATAATATTACTTTAATAGTGTTATAGTATTAGTCTTAATTAAGGATTAAAATGATCATAGTTATCTTAAGATTATTCATGAAAAAAGGGGGCAAATTTAATATTCAACCAGTATTAAATTAAGTTGAATTAATGTAAAATTAGTAGATCTATGGATAATATTATAAAATGAAAGGATTAAAATAATTATAATTATCGTTATATTATGTATACTATGTATACTAGATCTCTTTAAATTAGTTATGAAAGGGGGAAATTCTCTACTAATATCTAACCTATATTAAAAGAAGTATACGATATGAAAAAGGTATTAATATATAGTAGACTTTATGGAAAGGAGTCTTACTATTGCCCGGGAAAATTAGTACTAGTAAGGATTTATTGTATTGATATAATAATAACTAAAATAAACATGTTAGAAAATTCTAGAATTTAGAACATAAATAAGCTCATTAAATATCTTATACTATATAACTTAACTCTATAGGAAAGGATTGAAAAGGATTATAAGAAATCAAAGAAGAAATCCACAAAGGAATTAAAGGATAAGAAGGGGAAAACCTAAGAACAAGCTATAAAAAGAGGGAGGGGTGGAAGGGGAGGAACCAACTATGAGGCGAGGGCCGAGACCCAGCACCTACTGATCTTCCAACCATCCTCTCTATTGAGATTGCTTGGTCTCTTTTCAATCTCAATGGCTTCCCTAAATTTTCTATGATGAAATTGCGAGACTCTAGCAATAACATTGGCCTCCTCAATACAGACATGCTGCCTGGTCTTCTCCACATGTTCCTCTAGGGAAGAAGACTTGGTTCTCTTATGTTTAAGATTAGCTGCATGCTCACTAATTCTTTGATTAATGGAGTGCCCAGTCTCACCAATATAGGGGGTCCCACAGGAATAAGGAATAATATAGACCCCCTTCATGTCATTAGAGTCAATAGGGTCCTTTATAGATTTGAGAAATCTACAAATGGTGTTAAGGGGTCTAAAGGTCGAGGGAACATTATGCTTCCTAAGAATCCTCGCTATCTTATCAGTGGTCCCTTGAACATAAGGCAGATGGACCCTTGGGAATCGATCTTTATGATCATTTTTAGAAACCGACTTATTAGAAGCTTTGAGAAAAGCTTTCTGACCCAGGTATCTGCTGTAACCATTCTCAACAAACACATTAAGAATATGGGATTTCTCTTTCTCAAAGCTTTTTCATCAGAAATCCTGAGGGCATGATTAGCAAGAGTGTTGAGAACGCCTAACTTTTGAGCTGGAAAATGATGGGAACTGGCATGAAGATATTGCTCTGTATGTGCTTTCTTTCGAAACACTTGGTGGGAGAGGGAACCATCAATATTCCTAGAAATAAGAACATCAAGGAAAGGGAGGCAACCATCAACTTCCTGTTCCATGGTGAACTTAATGGCTTTGGATTGACTATTGAGATGATGGAAGAAGAGGTCCAATTCCTCTTTGCCATGCGACCAGATGATATTAGTGTCATCAAAAAGTCTTTTCCAGAGTTTAGGTAGGAGGCATGCCAAGGATAAAGCCTTGGATTCAAAATTGTCCATAAAAAGATTAGCAACGATAGGGGAAAGGGATGAGCCGATCGCAACACCACAGGTTTGCTCAAAGAACTCACCCTCAAAACTGAAAATGGTGGAAGTGAGGCAGATCTCAATTAATCGAGCTGTATTGGGATTCGTTAGGCGGTTAATCACTTCTACGGCCTCATTTATAGGAATGCAAGTGTACAGGAAAACTACATCAAAATTAACAAGAATATCCTCAGGGTCAAGCTTTATGTTCTTGAGCTCTTCAACAAAGGAAGCAGAGTCTTTGATGAAGGACTTTGTACAACCAACTAAGGGTTTAAGCTTTAAGGCAAGGAATTTAGCTAAAAGGTAGGTAGGACCACCAATGGTATTGACAATGGGTCTAAGGGGAGCCCCATCTTTGTGAATCTTAGGAAGCCCATAGATCCTTTGAGTAATGCGACTGCTCTCAACGAGTTTATGGCAAAAAGAACTCACTGAGCTACTGGACTTGATGGCAAGAGCTACAGACATAGAATCTTTTTAAGCGAGTTTTTGGGAAGATTTTTATAGCTTAAACTATTATAAAGATGATCTAACATCTTTCTTCGGTAATCCTCTTTGTCAAGGATGACATCAGCCCCTCCTTTGTCAACTTTCAGAACAACAATATCTTTGTTCTGGTTTAAGGATTTGAGAGACATAAATTCATGCTTGCTAAGGTTACTTTGGGGAGGCTTAACCTTCCTAAGGATCATAGCGCAATCTTGTCTAATAGTGTCCTTAATATTATGGGGTAAACCTCTAATCCTAAATTCTATGTCACAAATAATGTCATCTATCAGGATCTTTTTGGGGCTAGGGAAAAATTTAATCCTTTTCAGAGAAGCTTAAAAAAATGAAAGGGGAAACTAGATAAATTAATAACTTTATTATTACGAGAGGGAAGAATAACATTATTATTATCACAATTCTTATTAAATAAAAAATTATTGTTTCTATCAAACATGTTTAAATAATTTGAATTATTATGTCTATTAAGAATCAATAACTTATCATTATCATTAATCTTATTAAGTGATAAATTTTTAATATTGGTATTATTAATGCTACTTTTCTTACTATTATTAATAAGTGTATTATTATTATTATCATTATTATTATTATTATTATTATATTATTAAGTGAAATTTAATATGGTATTAATAATGCTACTGTTCTTACTATTATTAATAAGTGTATTATTATTATTATTATTATTATTATTATGTGTATTATAATTAACCTTATTAAGTGATAAATTTTTAATATTGGTATTATTAATGCTATTGTTCTTACTACTACTACTATTATTATTATTATTACTGCTGCTTAACTCCTCAAGATTGTGCCTTCATTGCCAAGGCAGAGGTGGTTAATTGTGCCTTCATTGCCAAGGCAGATATGGCTAACCACCTCTGCGACCGGAATCAAGGAACCATCAGGCTCTGACGAGAAAGAAAACATGTCGATCGAATGCTCTGGAGATGAATTGTTGTGGGAGGAATCCGAGGCTTGAAAACGAAAATCAGCCCTAGATCTAAGCTGACATGGGATTCTCAACGCTGATTGTGAAAGCCCAGTTGGTATATTACCTTCGCCAGAAGAAGAAGGGTTGCATTGTAAACCGTGGAAAGAAGAAGGGCTGCAACGAAAACTGTCTACTTGATCCAACTGACTGGAAAGGAGCGCAACACAGTGTGCTGGAACTGCCATAACTTTATATTATTTTTCATAACTTCATATGGATCACAGAAGCCTCAGTTCAACAAAGGAATATTATTTTAATATTTTTTGGTTTGAATGGAGTGTTATCCAATATAGAGTTAAAATTAATCTAGGGATATAATGATTAAAATAATAACTATAACCACGAGAAATTAATTTATAGTTATTATTTTAATCATTATATCCCTAGATTAATTTTAACTCTATATTGGATAACACTCGATTCAAACCATAAAATATTAAATAATATCCCTTATTAAAATAAAAAAATCATTATAAAATATAATAATATCCACCTCAGGATGATTTTTTTTTTTTCCCTAATTATATTATTATCAAATATTTAAATGGTCAAAACTAGTTGTTTTAACCATTTGTCCTGTCTTATCTAATATAGTCGTTCTCTAGTCAAACCTAGCCAATGGAAGATCAGCTATCCCTATTTAACCTGTAGCCACGATCTAATTCTTCAACTTGTCCTGACCATGAACCACACTTGTTGGTTCGAAAACCATGGACAAATGTATCTTTATGTGATTTACGCCGAAAGATTCTTTTCAAACATAATATGGATCACAAAAGCCTCAATTCAACAATTAATTTTATTTTTTATTTTATGTTATTTTTATATAATTTGATAGATTCAAAATGTTTTACTAATAATTATAATTATTTAATAATTATAATTATTAATTTATTTATTTTTCTTAATTTTAATTTAATTGGATGGAATTAAAAATGTTTAAAAGTATAGGATATGACAAAAAAATAGATCTCTTCCACACTAAGTTGGAGAGCACAAAGGCAACAATTCATTAAATTTAATAAATTAAAAGAAATTAAAAAAAAAAAAATAAAAATACATAATAAAAGATAAAATGTGTATAATTTAATGATAATAATTTAATTTTAAAACCATAAATGGTTCATCTAATACAAATCTCCATCGCCAATCCACTAAAAACGGTAGAGAGGCAATATATTGACACTGCGTAGGTTTGGTAGGATTGTTTTATAGAAATAACTACGATATTGCTATGATATTATGTAACAAGGGCTATATAGTAGATAGTACTTGCATCTCAGTTTAAATTAGAAAAATAAGAACAATAAATAAATAAAGTTTTCAACACAAAAATTAGATAATTAATAAATTATTGTATTGTTGAATGCCATGCTTAGTTTAAATTAGAAAAATAAGAACAATAAATACATAAAGTTTTCATTACAAAAATGAGATAATTAATAAGTATTGTTTTATTGAATGCCATAGCCAAAAATTAATAAATTTAATTAACTAATAGTATTTATATTAACATATAAGCAACTTATACTTCTTAAATATTTTTGCTCTACCCTGGGTATGATTGTTAACACTGACAAAACAAAAGTTATGATTATCAAATCCAACACTTACGCTAATTTTATGTATGACAATAATAACTTGGAGGAAGTGTCTTCCTACAAGTACCTAGGAATTGATATTCATCACAAGCGCAACTGGAACTATAGCATTGAGAAAATGATTAATGGGGGATGGAAAGCTTATTTTGGTCTTGAAAATAATTGTAAAACGAAAAACCTCGTAATGTGCAATAAAAAGAAGTTCCTCTTTGAAACTTAGTCACTTCTGTTAACTTATATGGATGTGAGGTTTGGGGTTGTAGCATCTCTAGAGAATCCTAGAGAAAGATTGAGAAAATCCATAATCGTTTCATAACCTATAAGCTCAAAATTAAAAACAACATACCCTATCCTATTCTCCTTATAGAAGTGGGTCTTTCCCCATAGAGAGCCTAGCTATGATTAGGCATCTATTGTACAAGCACAAACTCAATAACATAGGAGACCATAGACTTCCTAAGCTAGCTTTAAATTCTAGCCAAAACCACCTAAGGCTCAAACGAGGCTGGTATAAAGACACTAATGCCTAGTTAAACCATTGGGAGATCAACGAGTATGTTGCATTGCAAAACATTAATACCATTAAAAATATTGTTACTTCTAAGTTCCAATAAAAAATGTGGTGTCAGAAAGATTTAACAGCTAAAAGAAAATTAAAATATTATAAGGAGGTCATCAACCCCACCCTAGAAGATCAAAAGTATCTCTTTGTTTTAACTAGCTCAAAGAAGAAAATTAATATAGCCAAGATTAGAACCAACTCTATGAGAATACAAACATCAAGAATGAAAATCACTTCCTCTTAGAGTGCCCCGTGTACAACCACATTAGATCTCAGTTTCAAAATCTTTGTTGCAATACTCACCTTCCTAGCCTTTCACATTGTGAAAATTACATTGAGCTTGAGAGGCTTCTCTCCAAACTTTTTGAGCATAGTACGAAAGTTTGGTCTCAGTGGAAGTTGTTCATCATCATCATCATCATCATCATCATCATCATCATCATCATCATCATCATCATCATCATCACTTTAATATCTATATTTATTTTTTTATATATATTTGAATTTTATTTTTATACACTACAATCAGTTACAATTCACTCAGGATGGCTTTCCGCCATCGTTTGAAAAGATTGCGGGGTTGGTTGCAGCGATTAAAAACTTTGCAGTCAATCGAATATCTTGCAAATCGGGGCCGATATCCCTGGGGTATAGAAAATATGAATGAATCCAGCAGCAGAACCTCAGTAGCAGTGGATAGTCCAACTCGATAGTGGAGAAAGAATATCATAATTTGAGTATAAGAGGATCACAATCTTATACTCAGGATTTTTGTTTTATTTAAACAAGCTTGTCTGTGATAAGATCGAGAAGTTGTCTGTTGTATTATTTTTTTTTGTGCGAAGAGGAGATCCACACACCTGTGTGTCTAGAGTGATCGATTGCCTGAAGCTGCTCCAATGCGATAATATTTTTGATCAAAAGTTAATATAATTTTTTTTACATTGCTAAATGAAAAATCATTATTTTTTCTATGTTAGTTAATATTTTGCTATATGATATTTAGGTGGAAAAGAGAACTCTTGAAAAATGGCTTTTTAAATTTACAGGTTGGTCATCTAAAATGTATAAATCATTCTAGTCCAATGCTGAAATGGATATCAAGGAAACTCCTATCTATTTCTAACAATGAATATCATTCTATCTATAATTATGATTCCTAATAAATTCCATTACATTTATCATTCTGAATGATATTCAAAATACAGTGAAAATTATCTTGCAATTGGATAATTTTTTTCACACTGAATGATTTAATAAAAATTATAAAAAACTTATTTCTTTTGCCACTGGAAAATTAGAAGATATTTATTCTTATTTTTTAAGAAATATTAACTATCATAGAAATTCCAGCTTTAACAATGAATGTGATTCCATCTATTATTATGAATGAGATTCAACGATATAAAAAATTATCTTGTAATTGGGTAATTTTATTTCACATTAAATGATTTAATAAAAATTATAAGAAACTTATTTCTCTATCTTGCACTAATTGTGACCAAAATTAAAATTCGAGCCATAATTCTTGATTCAATTAAAATTCTAGCCATAATTCTTGATTCTCGTGGTGGGAACGATCACCATATATGTTCTAACTATATAAAATGAATTGTGTGACCTTCAAATTTCCAAGCAAGTTAGTTTTTTATGTGGATTTATTTAGAGTTTGCACTTAGCAATGTTTTTCATGTTTCTTGAATAAAGTCTTCTTTGTCAGGTATTAAAAGTCTTTTGCATTTATTTACAGGTTCGTGTCCAGTTAAATTCATAGCCACTCTATTTAGCAACATTTTTCCATTTTTCCAAATAATGTTATTTTTTTGAAGCATTAAAAGTCTTTTGCATTTATTTATAAGTCCTTGCCGTGTCAAATACATAGCCCATTTCCCAAAATATCATGTGGAATAAAAGAATACTTTTAATTTTCACTATTCTTCTCAAATTTATGCCTTATGGAGTTTCCTTTACAACATCTATTGCAACTGTTAGTTTAGTAGTATTGAGAATGTATATTATGTTTGTTTTACAATTTTTTTAAAAAGATGAAAATATTATTGAAATTTTATGTTATATTCTTATTACCGAAGAATTTAGCAATACTAAAATTTTATATTATGTTCATTTTAAGATTTTTTGAAAAAGATATAAAATTATTATAAGAAGAGCTTCGGGGTAAATCACATGAAAAACCTTTGTCGACGCGTTTCAAACCAACTAGTGTGGTTCATTGTCAGGACAAGTTAAAGACACAGATCTAGCCTAGCATGCTAAATTGGAGTCTCTGCTCAGTCTATTTAGCATGCTAGGCCAGATCTATGTCTTCAACTTGTTCTGACGATGAACCACACTAGTTGGTTCGAAACGCGTCGACAAAGGTCTTTTTCATGTGATTTACGCCGAAGCTCTTCTTATAACTATGATCAATCACAGAAGCCTCAATTCTACATATAAAATTATTGTAATTTTATATTTTTTCCTATTACAATTTTTTTTAGGGAAAGTGATAATATTATTACTAATAAGTATAATCATTGTATATTTCTATTTATAAAAATGGATAATGATTAATATAATCTAATAAAAAATATACTATTTAAAATCACATATGTAATTTAAAACAATTTATTAATGGTATGTGAGAGATAAATTTTTATTTTATATTATATTTTTAAGGGGTAGACGGGCATCACTTAGGCTTCTATGCAAACTTAACCATATATGGTAGATCTTAGACTATTAATGAATGAATGATGCTCAAAATAATAAGATGTTTATAATAAGAATAAATATAAAATATCTCATATTCACAAATTAAGGTTAATATAAATCTTATGATAGGACTTCTATAAAGATTCTAATAATAAGAATTTCATAGGAAAATATTCAAAACTATTAAAAAACCAAAGTAAAACTATTAATAATTTATTTCTATTTGCAATTTACAAAATTTAATTTACAAAAGTTTAATATACATTAATTACAATTTAAAATTAATCTAATTATAAGCATTTAAAAAAATAATTTTTTATATTTTTATTCATTTCTACTGTAATTTAATTATATTTTAACTAAGCCTCATACATTAACTACTATATAACCCTAATTATAATATTTTTTGGTATTTTCCCAAAATTATATGATATTATTATATTTCCTTTGGTTTTCTTTCAAACGACTGCTTGGGAGGAATGGTAGATACTGAGACAGACCCCTTCTGCTTTGAAATGAGTTTTCAAAGAGCTGTATAAGTTTTCGAAGGGCAGCGTATTTAAATTTTAAAAATAAAGTCATGAAGCCCGTAGACTGTATAATAATTTCTTAATCACATCAGCCACGTTCATTCAATAATGACAAAAGTTTGCTAACGTGTTTTGAGTGCGTTGCGAGAGGGTATCTGTGCAAGAGACAGAATGTATGACTATGGCAAATCGGGTAAATGATTTTTATTATTCTTTCTAACAATAATCAAAACGACTACGGCTTCACTTATTCAAAATTTGTGAAAATTCAGGTCAAAGAAAGTGTTGGGTTAGAAACAGAGGTAGCATCGTGGCATTGAGAAAGGAAGCAATAATGGATATCAGTTGCAGCAGGCAGCGACACCATGCGGTTCTGGTTCCTTTTCCTGCGCAAGGCCACATAAATCCCATGATGCAGGTGGCCCTGAAGCTTGTGGACGAGGGATTCTTTATCAGTTTTGTGAATACAGATTACAACCATTCTCGCATAGCAGAGGCTAACAAAACGAGTTTGAGTAAGTACACGATGATCCGCTCTGTGGTCGTCCCCGATGGCCTTCCTTCCAGCGATACTCGCACCGACTTTGCCAAGCTATGTGATGTCACAGAAAACGTGATTGTCCCGTTTCTTGACAACCTCATTCACCAAATCAAAGAGGGGGATAATGATTCAAGTGTCTGCCTGGTAGTAGACGTTATAGCGTCACAGGCACTAGAGATTGCTCAACGCCACCACATTCCAAGGGCCGCTCTCTGGACATCTCTTACTGCTACCTATGCACTGTGCTTTAATATTCCATCCCTTGTTTCATCCCAAATCATTCCCTCAAACGGTATGCTTACAGTTAATTATTTTGTTAATTTCATGAATCTTGTAATTATAGTGTATGAATTGATTGCCAAAATTGTATTTATTAATTGAGGCCTCTGCAGGAGTTCCAAGGGACTTTAAAATGGTGAAATACCTCCCCTGCATGCCGCCTCTCTGCTCTGCACATCTTCCATGGGCTGCCGGTTTCAATGACTCTCAACCTGAATTATTTTTCCACTACATAAATCGATGCATGGAGAGAATGCGGGAAATAGATTGGGTCATCTGCAATTCCTTCCATCATCTTGAAGACCCCGCCATCAACAGTGTGGTCGAGAACGGAGGTTCAGTCTGTCCAATAGGTCCCTTGGTTCCTTCTTCCCTTCTCAATTCGAACTCAGGACTCCGATTGGAAATCACAACGGGATTTTGGGCCGAGGATGGCGAATGCTTGGATTGGTTGGATAAGCAGTCCAGACGGTCTGTGATCTACGTCTCATTTGGTAGCTTGAGTGTGTTAAGCGACACGCAGTTCCAACAACTTGCACTTGGGTTGGAGGCCACGGAGAGACCATTTCTTTGGGTTGTGCGCCCTGATCTGCTGCAAGGTAGCGAGGCCGCCTTCCCTCCAGGGTTCGTGGAGCGCATCCAACGGAGCCAGCGGGGGTGTTTGGTGTCGTGGTGTCCGCAGTTGAGGGTACTTTCTCATCCTTCCATTGCTTGTTTTCTGACACATTGTGGATGGAATTCAGCGTTGGAGAGCATAACCATGGGGGTGCCCATGTTATGCTGGCCTTGTTTTGGAGATCAGTTTCTGAACCAAAGTTATATAGTCCATGTCTGGAAAATTGGCTTGTCTATGCTTAAGGAAAACACTGCATCTACTGAAAGTGGAACATCAATAATCGACATGACTGAGATTAAGAGGGCTGTGGAGAGAGCAGTGACTGGCGAGGAAGGTGCAGAGATGAAGAGAAGAGTGATGAACTTGAGGGACAGTGCGATCGCTGCAGTTAAGGAAGGTGGTTCATCTGACACAAATTTCCGCAACTTCGCTTCTGCAATGAAAACCGTAGAAAAGTAATTGATTGACGCTGCTGAGTGCTGGTAGCATTCGCTTCGGGGAACAACTACGATAGTAGTGTAATAATATGTTAGAAATTGTAATTACTCATGTGGGGTTAGCTAAATTTAGAGAGTTAATTTTAACAGAGTGTTGAGTGTTCAGCATTGAGTCAAGTTGAGTGATGAGTCAAGTTGAGTGATGGATAAAGAGTTAAGTGCAGTTTATATTTAGAGTGTGACTTAATTAAGTTAAGTGTATGTGTATGTTAAGATATTTTAGGCCAGTTGCTAGTTGGTAAAGCTTAAATACCTTTCACCAGGTTTATTGTAAGAATCAAGTTTTGTGTGATCAATAGAAGAGCAGCAGCTATGTGATTTGTGTGTGAATTATTTGTTTTGTCTCCTGTGTCTTACCAACAAATTGGTATCAGCCCTGTCTTACCAATAAATTGGTACTGGAGCTGAAATCAAGATATAAAATCTATAACTACAACTATGATGTTAGTGTAATAATATGTTGAATAGCTTTGTTACAGCATATTTTTGCTTCTAACAATTCGAATTAATGTTTCAATAGTCTCCTTGTTAAGACCAGAAATTAGTATGCTAAAAGGCACAATGTCTAGATGGAAAACATCTTTAATCATGTTCTCAAAGAGATCTAAGTCCTCCTCCCTTTAGCTACAAAGATTCTCCATCAGTGTTCCATTTGTGATTTAATTGGCAGAACATCTTTGTTTGTTCATCTTAAACCGTAGTGAATATACAACATCCACTTTGCCCAATGCCCCATTGACAATGAACTTGATTAAGAGAAATCAAAGACCAGAAATCTAGAGATCTTAGGAGCCATGAAATACAGCATATCAACCATTTCAAAATCAAAGTGAAAACTCAACATTGCAAGCCAATATTGGAAAGCATGCATCCCAAAGAGTATTCTAAGCACTTGATCATGATTGCTACCTTTATGTGTAGATATTTTGATCAAGTCAAAGAAGAGACTGTCAAAACATTTGCAATGTTCCCTTTTCATACATTCAAGCAGATCTTCAGACACTATCAAACTGACTTGCAGAACAATTGCACCATAGATGGCCTCATTGTGGACATAACATTGCTTGCTCCACACATGATGTTCTATAGTAGGAAAAAGCTCTTTCAGTATGGTAACTGCTCACACAGCTAAATCTTGATGACATGAAGGAATTATATGGGGATGTTATCCTTCATTGAATACCATTGAATGCACTTTGGTTATCCGTGTGGATCAAAGAAACCCTAGTTGTCTCCATTATGTAGTAAATGCTTGGTCAAATATGTGCACAAGTGAGCTACAATAGCTACTTTTGGGAAAATTCAAGTTTACTACTTTTGGGAAAAGCGAAGATGATATTCGGTGTTTGTAGGAGTTGAAACCCGTGGTAAAAGCCATGACTAGTGAACAAAAGGAATGAGCAAGGTGCTTTCCTATAAAAAAATCATCATCAAGAAATGGATGCACATGTTATGGTGCTCACTATGGTCGAAACTGAATTTAAGTGGACATCGTTAGCAAATTAAGAGAATGTTAAGAGGATGCTACAACTCGATGAGAAATGGCTACAGTGAAGGTGGTATATGTGCAGAGCGGCATACTCATAATAATCATGTCAACCAGATGAAATGTGCCACACTATGACTATGTGCATCCTTAGTTGTGTCTGCTTAATCAACGGGATCAGGGATCATGTAAGACATGTTATTCAACTCATTGGTATTTGAATGAATTGGTTACTTAACAAATGGTTTGGTACACACCATCACATCACATCATGTGACATCCACCAATGACAAATATATCAATCTATGTCCCAGATGCTAAGTTGCAAACCATATAAGTCATTGCAATATCATCCACATCCAACTCATGCAGAACCTTCAAAGGATTTGCATGGCTAAGATTGTTGAATAGTTAGAATATAATCAAGAAATAAGAATCAAAACTAGAAAAAGATGCTCCTTAGTCCACAATATCAACATATAATGGGTTTGTAAAATGGAGACAAAATGCATGATGCATTGAGTCATTATGGGATTATATGGTCTATAATTGAGTAAATCTATAGAAATTAAAGGTTTAGGTTCCCAATGTACTTTTTTTTTTTTTTTGGAAGAAATAGGTGTGTGATAATGTTTATTGGACTATGAAGAGGGTAAGTGTGTTTTAGTGGCATGGAAATAGCTAACATAGGGAATATAGATAAAGGCTAGAGAGGATGAGATTGCAGTGTTTCACCAAGGGGAACCATTGGTTGGACTACAAAGATCGATGGTGGGAAAGGATATACTTGGATGCAATAAGCCGTGAGTTTGGAGCCAACCTAACTACATTTAACAACCCTATGCATAGAATGATTCTCATCTTGTAATGTGGTTAGAAGGCTTAAGGATTTAATAGCCTTAAAATAGTTGACTCTATCATAACCAATAGAAGCATACCAAAATCCAATAAAGGTATGGGGTCTTAATTAGGAGACCAAATTAGGGAAGCCATGCATCATTATCGAGAAAGGTTAATAGTCTCATCAAGACCAAGTATATATGAAAAGGGGATCCTATACATGAATCTCAAAGATTACTGAAAATTGTATTAGGAACATTTGAATCTTTAGGTGTGGATGAAGGGGAAAATTTAACAAAGTCTATTCTCAAAGAAGGTAGAAATAGATGAGAGGTGAGAAGAAGGATTGTTTGTATGGTGCATTGTATGGCGAAGGGGTACCAATTTTAAAGGTAAAGAAAAATGGGCCAAATGGAGCAATGTAACCATGGAAACTATACAAGGAACTATAGTGGAAATATGAGTGAGAAAAATATAAACAGAGTTATATGTGAGTACCTAAAAATGGTCATCGTTATCTCGATTGTAAATTTTGATAATATCTTCGAATCTTGCATACAAAACAATGTCAAACAATTGACCTCACTCCTATTTGTCAAATTTTGGAATATTCTTGAAATTTGTAATCGACTTAAGTTCAAGCCCAAAAATCAATGTTGTAGTTAAAAAGGTGTTGTTGTATGTGTCTATTGATTGAAAGAGTCTTAAAGGACATGATCCCTCTTATTTGTATAGGTTATGGAAATTTAATATAATGGGAGAGGATCCCCTCTAGAAGGCTATGGAATCATATCTTATAGTGAGGGAGTATATGGAATCATATCTTATAGTGAGGGGGTATATTTATGTTAGGCTATGGAAGCCTATTATATAGAGAGGGAGTGGATTAATTTTAGGCTACAAAATCCTACTATATAGTGAGAGAGGGGAGGATATTCCTATGTTGGTTATGCAAGCCTTTTTATATAGAGATGAGCATATACCTAGTCTCTGTTACCAAAAACAAACCGAGATCCTTTTTTTCCAAAAGAAAACATATGGAGAATGGAACAACATGGAAAACTGTGTTTTCTTCAATCGTTTTCATTTCTCAATCTGTGAAACTAGTTTCACCAGAAACGAATGGCTTCTTGAAACAATTTTTTTGAGAAATGTGATTTCGTTCCTCCTTAAAGGAGCTCATTTCTCCCGCATCTCCAATTGATTGCATTTTTAAATGGCATGTAAATTTAATAATTTTAGTTTGTATATTAATGAGTTTTCGTTTGTAGTTTTAGTAAACAACAATTAAATTGTAGATGAATTTATTGTTTCATTTTGTTATAGTGGTTGCCAAGCGACAGACTAGAGCGCATACTCGACTCGCATAGGACGATTCACATAGAGCAGACTCATAGAGGATTTGGAGGTGCATAGTAAGGTGCTCAAGGACATAAGGAGATTATTCCATTAAGGTGTTATCAAGGTATTTATTATGTGCTCACTCACACCCAAAAGTTTTGTTGTTCAACCTCTCAATTAGAAATTTGGTTGTAATTCTTTCGTCACACAATTTTTAGTTTGACTTTTCCTTGGTCAAACTAGATTAAAATTTGTATTTCTATTTCAATAGAATACTTGGAGGTAGTTAATTGAGGTGACATGGCTATTCTCACTCAGTTAACTCAGTAAATTCGAGTTGGAGAAGCTTGAGTTTAGTTCTACATGATTGATTGCTAATTTTTAGCAATCTATTTCAGTTAATTTGAGTTATTGTCAATTTAACTAGTTATAACTATTAGAAAAACTTATGGAGGTCAAGTTGTGGAAGTGGAACTTCAACCAAACTCAATGATCAACTAGTTAACAGATCAATCAACCAAAAATAATTGTTGCATGCGTACAATTCGAGTTACCCATTTCAAATGGAGATTCCAAGGTAGTGTACTATTAGTTGTAGCATATTCCCATGTGCACAGATGGTGCATGTAGTCAGAGATTGACCTAAGTCTATTGTGCAATTCTTTGGTGTGAAATTCCTAAAAAATAGGGGCAATTTCCCAAGGGGACAATAGAAGGATATAGGAACTTGGGAAGGCTTGAAATTGGTTAGGTGTTGGGCCAAGTTCAGTCAGCCAAGAAGAGGGATAGACTATACACTTGTATATTGTGCTAACGATTGAGCAAGCATTGCATTTCTTCTGTATTCTATGATTAATGCAATATAGATAGTCAGGGGATTTGAGTAGTTGCTTTCCCCTAGATAAATTTGTGTGCATGTGTGATGTTTCCTTTTGCATGTCTATGATTCTTTCTTTTGATGGTGAATTAATTTCCATAGATGAGTAGAGTAGCTTCAAGTCTTGTGATTTAGAAAATTTCATGAGCAGTATTGAATCTACACATTAATTTCTACAAATGCCACAATATGACATCACATGTAATGAATGCCCCAATCCAATAAAACCTTTAATGAATATCATAATGTGAGATCACATTAATGAATATTGCATTGCAACATAAACATTAACGCTACAAGATGAATGCCACGTTTTGAGATAACCATTAAGAAATGTTACAATCCAACAAAACCCTTGATGAACATATAAATATTAAAAGAACAATAACTAACATGCACACACACATACACACAAAGATTTTCACAAGTAGAATATTGTAATTCCATATGAGAAACATATGTATATTATCAACACTATCAACATATTCCATATCACTTGTTGTAATTGAGCCTGTGTGGGGAAAGTTTCTATTCCTTCCTCCCAACCAATCGGGATAACGCCAATTGACGCACACCTTTATGTTTATTGAATTATTTCTACATTGATTAATATTCAAAATATATAACATTTTATAAAAAAGAAATATAAAAGTAATAATCATCTTTATTTATTGTAATTATTAAAAATATAATCTTTATAAACTATGTATAATTGTATTGTTATAATATTTTGACATAATTTGACATAAATTTTATTATAACATTAAATAAGTTATCCAGATAATGATCATATTACACTTTAATTATGGCAAAAATGAGAAATGGTGATTATAATCTTTTTTACTCTAGTCTTCAAGTTGATATAATTTTGCTAATATATGAAATGAAAATAATAATATGATTTCAGACATTCCTTTTATCTACTAATTATATCGATACTTCTATTAAAATACTTCGCCACATATAATATGAATAAACATCTTTAAATATGGATTAATTATTACTTTACATAATTAACCATCTTTTGTGTTATAGCCATTGATAATATTTAGCTCTCAATTACTATTGCTGCTGTAATGTAATACTAATTAATATAAACTATGCTTTATTAAAATATATTTTTTTATTTATTGACTGATTAAAAAGATCATAATGATAAGAGTTTATTCTAACTAGAATCATTTATTAAAATTATTAATATATATCATTTTCTTAATGGACAATTTATGACACAAATATGAATGTGACATAAAACCCAAAAAATAATAAAAATTATTAGCTATAAATAATTCATTTATGCTAGAAGTGTGAATCTTAGTAAGACAAAAGAGTAGGGAAATGTTTTGTTACAAATACGTTATAGTAAAAAAGTGAAATGTTTTGTTACAAATACGTTATAGTAAAGAGTATAGAAATGTATGTTTGAAATGTGAATGAGTATAAGATAAATGAATTACGAAAATGTTGTATGTGAATAGTTTATAATGATTAAGAATATGTGTTTTTTTTGTCACAGGTTATATATTTAAATTTATAATAGTTAGGTATGTATATTTCTCACAAATTTAAATAGTCAAATTATTGTGTAAAGGTATATTGTCTTATAAACAAAGGGCTTTATGCATCAATTTTTTATTTAGTTTGATAACTTAAAACTTTATAAGGTTTTAACTTCAAGGAATATGTTCGTCCTATCATGATAAGGCTCGAAGAGTAGGGGCCCCACTCACATGATATAGGCTCTAGTGCCTCTTTCCTTCTCCTATTGTGTTATATTTGTAAATCTTTCAATCCTATCCCAAGTTGTTCTTAAGGGGGGATGTTAG
>APFE030012354.1:88564-107610 GCA_000404065.3 Pinus taeda
GGATGGTTTGCTAAGAGAGTGTGAGGATTTCATTGATGTAATCTCCAATTTATTTAATATATTCCTGATGCCTATGTTTGGTGGACGTAGCCCAGATTGGTTGGGTGAACCACGTTAAATATTGTGTTTATGTGCTTCTGTTGTTTAATTGTTTGTTAGCTGTGCACCTGATCCAACAAGACCCCCTTGTTTGTGGGACAAGGGAGGTACAAGGGACCCACCTCCGCGCAGCGATTTGACTGCTAAGTCTACGAAAGCATACATACTCTACCCCCCTCCTGTGACCTCTTTGGAGGAAACACGTGCTCTTAACCATTTTAATGTCAATACCAAATTTATGATTAATAATTATTTTTCTTTACAAATTTCATGAATAAATAACATGTTTTTATTTATTCATGTTTTTATTTTAGTTATCTTATAGCAATTAAGACTATTTATTTGTGTACTTAATCCTATTAAATTTAATCATATTAAATCTAGTTGAATATATATAATGGATTTGAATACATTTCATCGTCA
Source organism: Pinus taeda (assembly GCA_000404065.3). Taxonomy (NCBI): domain Eukaryota; kingdom Viridiplantae; phylum Streptophyta; class Pinopsida; order Pinales; family Pinaceae; genus Pinus; species Pinus taeda. The sequence continues at coordinate 89,087 of APFE030012354.1, forward strand.
CAAGTCATCTATTTTGTCCCAAAAATAGATAAAACCAGTTCCTAAGACTATTTACTTGTGTATTTAATCCTATTAAATTTAATCATATTAAATCTAGTTGAATATATATAATGGATTTGAATATATTTGATCCTTATAAGCCATTTATTTTGTCATAAAAATGTTAGAATACTAATCCTGAAGTCGTTTGTCCCTATTCATATGACGGTGAGTCGTTGGTGTCAGTCGGCGGGAGTCGGAGACGGTGAGTCGTTGGTGTCAGTCGGCGGGAGTCGGGGAGTCGGCAAGGTTTAGGTAGATAATAAATATAGTTGGTGTAATCCCTATAGATTCTCCGGCCGAATTGATGTATAAATCTCAATGATTGAAATGCAATTATCAAGCTCTGAGTTGACTCATCAACTCTAAAATGGTATCAGAGCAAGATTTGTAGGCTCGGTGGTATGAAGAGTTGTGTGCTCGATGGTGTCAAGAGTTGTGAGAGAGCCCATTGTGTGGAGATCATATTACGCAAAGATTGAGCCACCAAGAGATTCATTGCCCATGTCCTATTTGGATTTGTTGGAGAGCACCATCACTGAGAGTCGATTGTTAGTTGCTGAAGAGCTTGCATTGAGCCACATTGTCTATTGATGTCAAGCTTAGGTGGAGGCGCTCTTGCATTGATGGAATATTAAAGTGCCAATTCTGTGTGATACAAGTGAAGGTCATTCTCGGTGGAGGCCAAACCTCTATGTGATCTATGAGCGGATCATCGTGTGGTTGTTGTTGTTGTTAGCCGAGGGTGTAGTTGTTGTGAGTATTTGGGCATGAGCCTACTTTAATGAGAGTGCCACCGAATTGAATTTGTAAGAGTTCATTAGTGGTAGCAACGACGACCCATCGTGGTTGCGAGGTAGTGCCTTGCAAGGTCTAGAGGGTAGTGATATAGTGAGCGGTGAATCTATTGCAATAACCCAAGGGCGTGTGGAGGTGGTGTGAGTGAGCCCAGCATGTGTGGAATCAAGTTTTGAAGAGTAAGAGAAGTTTTTTCTTTACATTGATGTGTGTTTCATGTCTCAGCGTTGAGTTGTGTTGCAGAGTGACAGTGGAAGAGGCGTATTAACGTCGGTCAATTACCTATCTGGTCGCTGTTCAGAAGTGATGTGTGAAAGAAATAAGTGCAGTAATGCTCGAGTTGAGCATATGTGCATTACTGCTAGAGTTGTGGTATCAAAGCTTATAATTGTCTTGATGTTGGACAAGTCATGGAGTGTTGTGCGAGGTTTGAGCCTAATTGAAACCTGGTGAGCCGAAAGCCTATGTATCCAGAAGAGTCCTGGCCTATGTATTGTATTGCGACTTTGGAAGAGTAGTAGACAAACTGTTGACGAAGTTCACCGGAGAGGTGTGTGATAGTGCCTACTCACGAACCTGTGCTCCTAGAGAAGAGTTGTGTGCCCTGGAGAAGGACTGATGGTCCGTCTTCGATTTGTGTTCGTCGTGTTAGAGAGGTATGTTCCAATCGGCCTAACCTAGTTTCAATTCTACTCTGCCACAACCTGCATGGAATAGACCTATGGGCACCGTGCATGAGATGAGTGTCTGTCCGTATGTGGAACATTCTTGAGGAGCGTTGAAATCCTTCGGTTGAATTGTGGGAAGCTTGCTTCCAGCCTGTTTGAGCCATCCATGTGGAGAAGGCCCAGTGGTGTTGGAATGAAGTTGTGGGTGCATTTTGCAGTTGACTTAGGTTTAGTTTATGGTTTATAAGAGGCGTAGTGAGCCTTGTGATGGGTCGCTTTCGACTGTAGCGGGTTGAGCTGAAGTACGTGGATGAAGGCACCGATATGTTGAATCCCATATGGAGTGTAAAGGAGCAGCTGCAGTGGAATGTGTGAAGCATCGCATGTCTCCTTTTCTTTGTTGAGTTGTTTTTGTGGTGTAAGTAGCCACGTTGAAATGCATCCTTTGTGTTATTGAGTTGTTCTGGTGGTGTAAGTGGCCACTTTGGAATGCAGGTTCGGTCAATGAGTAGGATAAATATTTTCTCGAGCATTTTTTACATTGATATTTTTGATAATTCTCTATTAGGAAGTATTTTTAGGTAGGGTAATTTGATTCAGGTATTATTTTTTATTTAGAAGAATTATTTGATAAAAAATGGTTTTATTCATGACCATGAATATCAGGAGGTGCAGTTTATTTCACATGTTCTTGAAATGAGTGACAGAAGAATTTACTCCTCGCAGAATCCAATTGTTCGAAATGTGATTGGATTTACTTTTAATATGACTGTCATAGTGAAGGATATGAACATGGATGTTTTTCAAAGGTTAGTCATGTTCGAAAATGAGTGCATTTTGGTGGATGAAAACGATCATGTCATTAACTATGACTCAAAATATAATTTTCAGTTCATGGAGAAAATAGAGTCAGAGAATCTATTGTTTAGAGCTTTCAGTTTGTTTCTATTCAATACACAATATAAATTATTTCTTCAATGATGTTGTGCAACAAAGGTAACATTCCCTTTAGTATGGAAAAATACTTGTTGCATCCATCCTCTCTACAAGGGGAGTCTTAGCTCATTGAGGAGAACAATATAGAGGTCAGAAATGCAACCCAAAGGAAGTTGTATGATGAACTAAGCATTGCTGTAAAAGATGATCCAATTTGTCAGTTTGTGCCACTTAGTTGCATACCTTATAAGGCTCCTTCTCATGGAAAGTGGGAAGAGCATGAATTGGATTACCTTGTTTTCATTGTTCAAGATGTTGCCTTGCATCCTAATCTGGAAGAGGTTTATGATGTTAAGTACGTAAGAAAAGAGCATTTGAAGGAGCTCATAAGGAAAGAAAGAAAGGTGAAGATGAAACTACACCAACAAATGAACAAGCATGGACCATTTAGCAAGAAGGAAAAAATGAAAGCTTTGTTATCAATTTTTTATGTACTGTTCTAAGCCTAACTAAGACAGAGACCATCAAGCAAGTTAAAGTATAGGTCATGATTAAGGGGAGGTCTTATAAAATCAAGAAGTCATCCGTCCATGTTCACATGACAAGGTGTCGTCGATGTGAGGAATTAATAGTCAACAGGAGTCGACAAGGTTTAGATAGATAATAAATATAGTTGATGTAATCCCTGTAGATTCTTCGACTAAATTGATGTATAAATTTCAATGACTTAAATGCAATTAGCGAGCTTTCAGTCAAGTCTCCAATGACAAGGTGTCGTCGATGTGAGGAATTAATAGTCAATAGGAGTCGACAAGGTTTAGATAGATAATAAATATAGTTGATGTAATCCCTGTAGATTCTTTGACTAAATTGATGTATAAATTTCAATGACTTAAATGCAATTAGCGAGCTTTGAGTCAAGTCTCCAACTCTAAAAAAAAAACAGTGCCACTGGACTTGCAAAATGATTGCATAACATGACTACCACTCAACAACACTTAGATATACTTTATACAATGAATTTGGATAATGACCATAAATTTTGTAACACCACTAATCAAGGTCTCTTGGATTAAAAGTCCCTAATATTATTATCCATGCCGCAAGGCAATGGATATTGCATTCGGTTATTGGTCAAAACCATATTAACTTGGGTTTGACCAAAAAAATTGCAAAAAATTCTATAGTATAACATTACACATTGAAATATATGATTTTTTTTAAATAATTTAATCTATTTATGTTGAACTTGATTGGCTATCAAGTTAAACATATTATTGTACATTGCCTATATTAATTAACCAAAAATTACAAAAATCGCATCAATGTACAGACCGCAATGTGTCCATTACCTCTATTAATTAACCAAAAAGTACCAAAAAACACATCACACTCAGCGTTGAGATTAGCATTTATGATGCATAATGCCTCCTCATACTCACCATCACAAGTTTAAAGTCACATCAACTTCAATGAAAATTTCTTGAAATCAGACATTGGGCTTTTGATGTTCATTCACTCGAGAGTTTTTTCGTTATACTCATGATATCTCTAAAATTAATGGTGTGTGTGTATGGTCCCCATACGATGTGACCGATTATACGTTCTGAGTTAAGAAATGCTAACGAGCAAATAATAATTTTCTACAATTTCAATTTGTTTTGAGTGTAATTATGAGTTGAACTTTTATTTTTATGTATCAAAATAATTTAGTAGGGTGGAATCTTAAATTATATTTATACTATACAAATAATTTACAGTATACAATTGGTGTTGAAGGTGGCAAAATAGTCATTAAATTTGCGGATTATGGTGGTTGAAATAATTTAGTAGTATTGAAAATGTATATTAAGTTTGTTTTTTTTTTTTTTTAAGAAAGATGATAATATTATTGAAATTTTATGTTATATTTTTATTAAAAGAATCTAGTAACATTAAAATTTTATATTATGTATTTTATGATTTTTTGAGAAAGTTATAAGTAATTTTATATTTTTTCCTTTTACAATTTATTTAGGGAAAGTAATAATACTTCTGATAATGAGTATAATTATTTTATATTTCTATTTATAAAAATAGTTAATGATTAATATAATTGAATAAAAAATATATTATCTAAAATCACATATGTAATTTAAAACAATTTATTTTATATTATATTGCATCAATTAGGCTTCTTTGCCAACTTAACCACATGTGGTAGATCTTAGACTATTAATGAATGAGTGATGCTCAAAATAATAAGATGTTTGTAATACGAATAAATATAAAAAATTTCATATTCACAAACCAAGGTATAATATAAATTTATGACAGGACCTCTATACCAAGGCTTAAAAATAAGATTTTCAAAACACCATATTCGCAAACTATGAAAAGCCAATAGTAAACTATTAATAATTATTTCTATATTGCAATATAAATACTGTTAATTTATAGAATTTTAATAATACATTTAATTACAATTTATAATTAATCTAATTATAACACACATATTATTGATTTTTATTTTAATTTAACTATATTTCAATTAAGCAGCAAGAATTAACTACTATATAACCTTGGTTATATTAATTTTTGGCATTTCCTCTGCTTGTGACGATGGTAGATACTCAGACACTGAGGCAGATCCCTTCGGCTTTGAAATGAGTTTTCAAAGAGAAGTATTAGTTTTCAAAGGGTAGCATAATTAACTTGAAAAAATAAAGTCATGAAGCCCGTAAACTGCATAATAATTTATTATTCACATCAACTGCATTCATTCCAATAATGAAAGTAGTTTGCTAACGTGTTTTGAGTGTGTCGCGAGAGGATATGTGTAAGAGACAGAAAATATGACCATGGCAAATCGAGTAAATGATTTTTATTATTCTTTCTAACAATTGAAAGCTGGAAGACTACGGTATCACTTCTTTAAACTTTGTGAAAATTCAGGGCAAAGAGTGTTTTGTGAAAATTCAAGGTAAAGAAAGTGTTGGGTTAAAGACATAGGCAACATCGTGGCATTGAGAAAGGAAGCAATAATGGATATTCAGTTGCAGCAAGCAGCGACACCATGCGGTTCTCGTTCCTTTTCCTACGCAAGGCCACATAAATCCCATGATGCAGGTGGCCTTGCAGCTTGTGGACAAGGGATTCTTTATCAGTTTTGTGAATACAAACTACAACCGTTATCGAATAGCAGAGGCTAACAAAACCAGTTTGAATAACCACACGATGATCCGCTTTGTGGTCGCCCTCGATGGCCTTCCTTCCAATGATACTTGCACTGACATTGCCAAGCTATGTGATGTCACAGAAAATGTGATTGTCCAGTTTCTTAACAACCTCATTCACCAAATCAAAGAGGGGGATAATGATTGAACCGTCTGCCTGGTAGTAGACTTTATAGCGTCACAGGGACTAGAGATTGCTCTACGCCACCACATTTCAAGGACCTCTTGGAAATATTTCGCGAATTTAATTTTCATTTTCACTGACAGGAGAGGCAGAAAGGCAGAGAGTTATCATTTTAGTGAAGCTACTTCCCTGAAATTAGGTTCATGCACCGCGAAACCAATTTCGCGAAGCTACCTTGGCACAACGCGAGGCTATTTCTCAGTCTTGAATTTTGTGCACGGCCCAGATTTAATGAATACTCACAAGAAATATAACATGATAGGTTTGGAGAAACACGTTAAAACTTATATTCATTTCTTGAACATGAAAAATACATCACACTTGTCTATAATGCGATTTTTTGAAAGCCTTTCTGGTGGGTTTTTCCGGTCAAAATCCGGCAGCAATTTATTGGAATAGCAAGTTTGATAGCTAGTTTTTGCACAATCAAAGCATCCCAGGGATTTTTCAGGGTGCTGAATCCAAATATGCAGTTAAAAAACCATTTTAACTGCAACAAATCAAGATTTAACTTCAATTTATTCCGCCGGATTCCGTCACCGGAATATCCAAAAAGTCGCATTATAGACAACTCCAAATACATCTAACTGCGGCTCATTTACAAAATAAAATAAATTTTTACAGAGATTTAAACTTACTCAGAGTAACACACAGTAAAAACTGTTGTTTTTAGACGCCCACCAAAAATTGCTCCACCATTTTCTCCACAAAGACTTGCGCTCTTTTCTTACTTCTTACTCTCTAACCTCTCTACATAGTCTCACACTACAAAATGACTTTTACATTCATATATAAATCAACATACAATTTTACATTTAATTCATGACAGAGTGAAATTAATTTTGATGTTGTTGTTAAGTGTGACGCCCACCAAAAATTGCTCCACCATTTTCTCCACAAAGACTTGCGCTCTTTTCTTACTTCTTACTCTCTAACCTCTCTACATAGTCTCACACTACAAAATGACTTTTACATTCATATATAAATCAACATACAATTTTACATTTAATTCATGACAGAGTGAAATTAATTTTGATGTTGTTGTTAAGTGTGATCAGAGTCATGCAGGTGTTTCTAGAGTGTGGGCAAGGTTGTTGAATTAATGCTTGCCCATATCAGTTTACCTAAGTACATAAATTCTTTAAATGCCTTTTCTAAGTTTCTGAATGGTTTGCGTCTGGCTTCGGTCCTTCTATCTTCACGCTGAGACGCAACCTGCAAAAATGTCTTCAAGCAAAGACGCAACCTGCAAAAGTGTTTGACATGTATGGCTGAAAAAGTGTCTAACATGTATGGCTGTTGTCCAACTGTTTATTGCGGTGGTTGGGATTATTATTTCCAATAGGACCTCCCTCTAGACATCTCTTACTGTTACCTATGCATTGCTCTGTAATATTCCATCCCTTGTTTCATCCCAAATCATTACCTCAAACGGTACGCTTACAGTTAATTATTATGTTTCATGGATCTTGTAATTATAATGTATGAATTGATTGCCAAAATTGTATTTATTAATTGAGGCCTCTATAGGAGTTCCAAAGGACTTTAAAATGGTGAAATATCACCTCTCCATGCCGCCTCTCTGCTCTGCACATCTTCCATGGGCTCTCGATTTCAATGACTCTCAATAAGAATTTTTTTTCCACCTCATAAATCAATACATGGAGAGAGTGCGGAAAATAGATTGGGTCATCTGCAATTCCTTCCATCATTTTGAAGACCCCACCTTTAGTAGTGTGGTCGAGAATGGAGGTTCAGCTTGTGCAATAGATCCCTTAATTCCTTCTTCTCTTCTCAATTCAAACTCAGGACTCGGATTGGAAATCACAAACGGATTTTGGGCCAAAGATGGCGAATGCTTGGATTGGTTGGATAGGCAGTCCACACAGTCTGTGTTCTACATCTAATTTGGCAACTTGAGTGTGTTAAGCGACATACAGTTCCAATAACCTGCACTTGGGTTGGAGGCCATGGAGAGATCATTTCATTGGGTTGTGCACCCTAAGGCCATGAAGAGACCATTTCTTTGGGTTGCGCACCCTGATCTACTACAAGGTACCGAGGTTGCCTTCCCTCTAGGGTTCGTGGAGTGCATCCAATGGAGCTAGTAGGGGTGTTAGGTGTCGTGGTGTCTGCAGTTGAGGGTGCTTTCTCATCCTTCCATTACTTGTTTTCTCACATATTGTGGATGGAATTCAACATTGGAGAGCATCACCATGGGGTGCCCATGTTATGCTAGCCTTATTTTGCAAATAAGTTTCTGAACCAAAGTTATATAGTCCATGTCTAGAAAATTGGCTTGTCTTTGATTAAGGAAAACACTACATCTACTAAGGGTGGAACATCAATAATCGACACGACTAAGATTAAGAGGGCTGTGGAGAGAGTAGTGATGGGTGAGGAAGGTGTAGAGATGAAGAAAAGAGTGATGAAATTGAGGGAGAGTGTGATTTTTGTAGTTAAGGAAGGTGGTTCATCTGACACAAATTTGTGCAACTTCAAAACTACAACGAAAACCATAGAAAAGTAATTGATTGACGTTGTTGAGTGCTAATTACGATATTGTTAGAAATTATAATTACTCTTGTATGAGGTGTTGGTTAAATATAGAGAGTCAGTTAATTGAGTGATTGAGTTTTGATTCAAGTCAAGTGATAAACAAATTTTAGTGTGTGGTTGCATGTGGATGTATGTCAAGATATTTTAGGCGAGTTTCTAGTTAGTAAAAGATAAATACTCTTCACCAGGTTCATTGTAATAACCAAGTTTTGTGTGATCAATAGAAAAGTAGTAGCTTGTGTGTTTTATGTGTGAATTTATTGTTTTACCTGTCTATTTTTCCAACAAATTAGTATCACAGCTAAATTTGAGGAAGAGTGAGAATCTGCAGCCACAACTTGCAAAGCCACATCATGTTAAATCATAAGGAAAAAGCAAAAGGCTACAACTTCCAAGGAAGCGCGGAAGTTCCTGGAAGCAGAGTTTGGTGCAAGGGAGAGTGACATGCAGCAGTAGGTTATGTCACAAGCAAAGAAGTCAGGTGCATATATGAGAGTAGATGAGTAAGACTCTGAGAGGAAAACATAGCATGGAGAATCCCACTCAAAAGTGGATGATGGTTGTTAAGACCATAAAATTGAAACCCATTATGAAAGCATGCATATGGATGAAGAATTTGCAGCAAAGATTGTAGAGAGAGATGTTGAGGCCTATGTGTGTGAAACAGAGCAAGAGCATATAAATGCTCAATGAATCCATTGTAATATGGATGATGTAGATGATTGTGAATCCCACTGTGATGAGACACAAGTGGATGATGACTACAAATCTATATGCGAATTGGTGAATCTAGCTGTAGCTGATGGATTTGGTGAAGTTGAAATTATCAATCAAATTCACAATAAGTACATGCATGTTCAAATATCCCACCATAGTGTGGATGAAAATTATGTTGATGATATGTGTGCTTTCTTTTTTGAAGCAAAGAATGATTACAGTGGTAATATGGTAAGTGGAATGTTTGATGAAACATTGAAGGTTGAAGTTACCATTGTAACAGCAAGATATTAAGGAGTTGGAACTGCTCATGAAGTAGTATGTGATCTAGCAGTAGTTGATGATCAAGAACATGATAAAGTGATTCAAGAGTTTTTGATAACAATACCCACTAATAGCATAACAAAGGAAGACAACCTCCATGCAATTGAAGAGAATGCAGATGTAGAGCTGGAAGCCCTCATTGAAGAGACTAATAAAGATGTTTTTAACATTGTTTTTGAATATGCAGGTGTTCAAAATAGCATACGAGAAAAAGTTGAAAACAAAGTTGTTAATATGTTTCATGTGGATTTGAAGCTCATTGAAGAACACATTCATAAACCAATAGAACAAATTGAAGCGAGTCTTAAAGAAGCAGTTGCAATAACAGAATTTAATGAAATGGTGAACGATGATCTTGAGTGTGCAGATTACAGGAAAAAAGCAGTAGTACCTAATGATGGAAGTGAAAAGAATGAAATGGATATTTCTGAAGTCAAATATGAATGCATTAAAACCATTTTTTAGCAATGGAGTCAAGAAGATGTAAGATTTTGCTATCAAGAAACATGGCAAAAAGAAACTTGGGAATATAAAGCACAAGAAGCAAAGAAAAGAAGACAATTTGAAGATGCAATGTTATCGCAACAATCCATAGTTGAACAAATATTTGAAGAGGAAGTTGTAGAAGACATGATCCAATTGTTTTCCAGGAAAGTTCAAGACAAGTCAAAGAAAAATAGCAGCATCAATAAGTGAATAAAGCTTACAACAAGAAAGTTCAATAGAGAATGAATCAATTTCGAGGATATAGAATCTGGAAGCAGAGAAAAAGAAAATGAAAAATTGTAAAATTCTTGAGTCATTTTAAGCCTCACTGAGGCATAGGCCATCAAACATGTTTAAGTGATAATTGAGTCAATTTCTATTGTAAGCGTAGCAGGGATAGTTGATTCATGTTGAGTCATACACTAGTAATTAAGGGGGAGTGTTAAAAATTGTAATTACTCCAGCATGAGGAGTTGGCTAAACATAAAGAGTTAGTTAACTGAATGATTGAGTGATTGGGTGTTTGAGTGTTGATTCAAGTCAAGTTAAGTGATAGATGAATTTTAGTGTGTGGTTGCATGTGGATGCATGTCAAGATATTTTAGGCAAGTTGCTAGTTGGAAAAGGATAAATACCCTTCATCGGGTTCATTGTAATAATCAAGTTATGTGTAATCAATAGAAGAGTAGAAAATCGTGTGTTTTATGTGTGAATTCACTGTTTTACCTCTCTTCCTTTCCAACAGATCTTAGTGTAATAATATGTTGAATAGCTTTCTTACATCATATTTTTTCTTCTGACAACTGGAATTAATGTTTCAATAGTCTCCTTGTTAAGATCATAAATTAGTATGCTAAAAGCCATAATGTCTAGATGGAAAGCATGTTTAATCATGTTCTCAAAGAGATCTAAGGCCTCCTCCCTTTAGCTACAAAGATGCTCCATCAATTCTCCATTTGTGATTTAATTGGCGAAACATATTTGTTTGTTCATCTTAAACCGTAGTGAATATACAACATCCACTTTGCACAACATCTTATTGACAATGAACTTTATTACGAGCATTCAAAGACCAGAAATCTGGAGATCTTAGGACCCATGAAGTACAACATATGAACCATTTCAAAATCAAAGTGAAAACTCAACATCGCGGGCCAATATTGGAAAGCATTCATCCCAAAGAGTATTATAAGTGCTTGATCATGATTGTACCTTTATGTGTACATATTTTGATCAAGTCAAAGAAGAGAGCATCAAAACATTTGCAGTGTTCCCTTTTCATACATTCAAGCAGATCTTCAGACACTATCAAACTGACTTGCAAAAGAAAGTTTGTTAACCATTGCACCATAAATGGCCTCATTGTGGACATAACATTGCATGCTCCACACATGATGTTCTATAGTAGGAAAACGCTCTTTCGGTATGGTAACTGCTCACATAGCAAAATCTTGATGACATGAAGGAATTATATGGGGATGTTATCCTTCATTGAAAACCATTGAATGCACTTTGGTTATCCGTGTGGATCAAAGAATGGTTCGGTACACACACCATCACATCACATCAACAAATGGTTTGGTACACACACCATCACATCACATCCACCAAGGAAGAATATATGAATCTATGTGCTAGATGCTAAGTTGAAAATGATATAATTCATTGCAATACCATTCACATCGAACTCACGTAGAAACTTCAAAGGATTTACATGGATAAGATTGTTAAATAGTTAGAATGTAATCAAGAAAAAAGAATCAAAACTAGAAAAATATGGTCCTGAGTCCACAACATCAACATGCAATGGGTTTGTAAAATGGAGACAAAATGCATGATGCATTGAGCCATTATGGTATTATCTTGTCTATAATTGAGTACATCTATAGAAATTAAATGTTTAGGTTCCCAATGTATTTTTTTTTTGGAATAAATATGTGTGTGATAATGTTTATTAGACTGTGAAGAGGGTAAGTGTGTTTTAGTGGCATGGAAATAGCTAACATAGGGAATAGAGATAAAGGCTAGAGAGGATGAGATTACAATGTTTGGCCAAGGGGAACCATTGGTTGGACTAGTGAGATCAATGGTGGGAAAGGATATACCTGGATGCAATAAGCCATGAGTTTGGAGGCAACCTAACTACATTTAAGAACCCTATACATAGAATGAATCTCATCTTGTAATGTGGTTAGAAGGCTTAAGGATTTAATAGCCTTAAAATAGTTGACTCTATCATAACCAAGAGAAGCATACCAAAATCCAATAAAGGTATGGGGTCTTAATTACGAGACCAAATTAGGGAAGCCATGCATCATTATTGAGAAAGGTTAATAATCTCATCAAGAACAGGTAGATATGAAAAGGTGATCCTATACAAGAATCTCAAAGACTATTGAAAATTGTATTAGGAACTTTTGAATCTTTGGGTGTGGATGAAGGGGAAAATTTGACAAAGTCAATTCAAAAAGAAGATAGAAATAGATGAGAGGTCAGAAGAAGGATTGTTTGTATGCCACACTCTATGGCGAAGGAGTATCAATTTTAAAGGTAAAGCAAAATTGGCTAAATGGAAGAATGTAACCATGGAAACTATAAGGAACAATAGTGCAAATATGAGTGAGAAAAATATAAAGAGAGTAATATGTGAGTACCTAAAAATGGTTATCATTATCTCGATTGCAAATTTTGATAGTATCTTGGAATATGGCAGACACAAACAATGTTAAACAATTGACCTCACTTCTATTTGTCAAATTCTAAAATATTCTCGAAATTTGTAATCGACTTAAGTTCAAGCCCCAAAACTAAATTTGTAGTTAAAAAGGTGTTGTTGTATGTGTTCGTTGAATGAAACCATCTTAAAGGAAATGATCCCTCTTATTTGTCTAGGTTATGGAAATTTAATATAATGGGAGAGGATCCCCTCTAAAAGGCTATGGAATCATTCCATATCTTATAGTGAGGGAGTGAATTTATGTTAGGCTATGGAAGCCTATTATATAGAGAGGCAGTGGATTAATTTTAGGCTACAAAATCCTACTATGTAGTGAGAAAGGGGAGCATATTCCTATGGTGGTTATGTAAGCCTATTTATATAGAGAGGAACATATACCTAGTCTACATTACCATCAACAAATCAAGAGCCTTTGTTTCCAAAAGAAAACATCTAGAAAATGGAACAGCATGGAACACTGTGTTTTCTTCGATCTTTTTCATTTCTCAATCTGGGAAACTAGTTTCTCCAGAAACAGATGGTTTCTTGAAACATTTTTTTGAGAAATGTGATTTTGTTCCTCCTTAAAGGAGCTCATTTCCCCCACGTCTCCAATTGATTCCATTTTTAAATGGCACGTAAATTTGATAAGTTTTGTTTGTATATTAATAAGTTTTCATTTGTAGTTTTAGTAAACAACAATTAAACAACAGATGAGTTTATTGTTACATTTTGTTATAGTGGTTTCCAAGCAAGAGACTAGAGTGCATACTCGATTCACACATGATGATTCACATAGAGCGGACTCATAAAGGATTTGTAGGTACATAGCAGGGTTCTCAAGGAGACAAGGAGATTATTCCATTGAAGTGTTATCCAGGTATTTATTATGTTCTCACTGGCACCCAAAGGTTTGTGTTGTTTGTCCTCTCAATTAGAAATTTGGTTGTAATTCTTTGGTCGCACAATTTTTAGGGTATGTGGTAGTTTTTTACACATTTTCTAACTTTGATGAGTCCACATTCTATATGTGCGGGGAAGAGTTATTTGGAATGCTCATTCAAATGTTTGACTTAGGAAAGCACATGCATCCACTGAACAATTTCCGGTGATGAATTTTTGAAATATTGCAGTAAACCCCCTCTTTAGATAAGTCATTTGTATGATCATGCGATCAGTATCAATGGAGCTACTAGTTTATTTTTTACATTTTTGCTTGTTTAATCAAATGATTCTTGTATGATTCTATGAAGATATAGATTTGGGCCGCCCACCTTGAATTTTTATTTCCACCAACAAAATAATATTGGCCATAACTTGAATTTGTTGTTGCTCCCAATACATACCTTCATACTTTATTTCATTTGTGACAAAATAAAACATTTTACAAGTGCATATTGTATGCATATAAATTTAGTGGTTATCCTTCTATTTATAAATTAAATAAGGTTGAGGTTTGATAGTGTTAAGGTTCGGGGTAAATGTGATAGCAAAGGAAACATTATACTCTTTTCCTTTACTAATCCACTATGGCTAAATGCAATCATTACAATTTCACCTATGTAAATAATGAATGCTTTGTTTAATGTTTTTAATGTTTTCCTTGGTTTTTTCTTTCTCCTTGTTTCTTTAATGTGGAACCTCCAAACTTTGTTTCATGTCCTATTTTCGTTTCTCATTTTGTTTCCTATTTCTCGTTTCTGGTAACATAGTACCTAGTAGGTTATGAAAGTCTATAAAATAAGGGAACAAATTCCTTATGGTGATTGCAGAAACTAGTAGACTGTAAAGAACTAAAATTTCTTATAAGAACATTGCTCTAATACCAAGCTATGTATAAATAAGGAGAATGGAAAACCAAATATTATATTAAATTGAGTATAAGTTTCTTGCATAGTAAGAGAATTCTTTTATGTAAAATTCAAAATGGAAATGATTAAATTTGGCATGGCATCCTATTTACTTAATATTAAAATCTAACTACTTATTTAACACTCTAATGTTGGGCAACACTAATATCCCCCGATTCTCCAATGTTTCTCTTCCTTGGGATCCATACCAAGAGGACTCAAAAGATTTTGGACTTGATGGAATATCAATGCATGGAGCTTTAAGGGGATTCTTGTGCAACCTTCCATGGATAGAAGTTCAATGAGGGTGTAGGAAGAGAAGTTTGCTGGGCTTGAAGCCATAATGAACTCGATAGTGATAGTAATGGCTAAAGTGGTGGATGATTGCTTGAGCAAGCAAGGAATTCAACATCTTAGAGGAAAAATGAAGAGGGTGAAAGGTTCAGTCGAATGGTATGAATGCCTTGGACATTGTTTAAGTGGGATCGCTGTAGTTGTTGGATGCATGAGACTGGGAAATGTTGGATAGTAATACATGATCCAATGCAGACTAAGTTAGTGGATGTTCATGGAATTTATTGCATGTTTTGGTCCACTTCGAGCTTTGGAACAATGAAACAAACCTCAAAAGAAGGAAAAAACAAGGCATATTCCACCTATAAAGAGGATGCAAGTAAGTGCAAAGGCATTAATTTACAATAGAGTCATCATTCATCAAGTGTATATGGAGTATTGAGGTGCTATGTATGGATTTTAATACAATGAACAACCCAAAGGTTGGCAAAGTCTTAGGGACTCTATACAATGGAATTCGACAACTTGGCAAGTGTTTAAGACATGGAAAAGCCGGACTCAGATTGAGCTATTAGTGATGAAAGAGAACTATAGGAGGTAGTTCCATGGATGCTTCAAGAGTTAGAATGTGTAAGTATTGCGGCAATAGGTAGTTAGGTATTGTACATTTGCAAAATGAGTCATAGATAGTGGTACAGCATTCTTGTGGTATTCTTGTAACAATTTTTATATTAATAATTAAGGCATCCACATTGGGTGTCACCCATGTACTTTTACAGTGTGGTCCCTTTACTTTGTTAAATGTCAATATTCTTACATTTTTTTGAATGGCTAAGTATTAAAGAATATTGACTAAGTGTTATAGTTTTAGATGTTTTAAGGACAGATTTGGACTATCCCTTATATTGTTTGTAAAATTTAATTTCAAATTTAACAAGTTATAACTTAGAACATGGTTATGAGAAAACCCCAAGTAAAGAAAATCAGATTAGTTGTGAAACTTTTATAACTGAAAAAAACAATACCCAATAAAATAAAAATTTAAAATAATTTTACCATTTTTATTTAAAATAATTTTTCCATTTTTATTTAAAATAATTAAATGTGTTATTCATATCTCTTATCTGATAATAATTCCCAATTACACAATATTAAAAGTGAGACAATATTAATATATTGTATATTTTGATATTTATTAAATGATGGCCCAATGTGACAAATGGCATATGCTTTGTGTGATCTCTTCGTCTTCAACCTTGCAACAAATATGTTATAATGTTCTCACCTAAATTTAGTTAAATGATTGCACAGTGTGACAAATGGCATATGGATTGTCATCGACTGTGCAACTTAAATATATTATAATGTTTCTCACCAAAATTTAATGTAAAGTGAATCATGTGGACTGTCAGAAAAAAATTGATGCGGACGCTGACAGTGTTTCACTTCATCATGACAGAGTTGCCGTTCAAGACTGAAGGAAGAGAATTATGGGAACGACAAAGTAGGTATGAAATTTGAGTATATTTCCAAATCATAGAACCTCAACGAGTGTTCCCTTCATCAAATTCCACCAGCATTTAGGGTCGAGAAAATGTTGCCTTATAAGCCAAGGCAAGATTGTGGGATAGAGAAAGGGAGGAAGAGTGGATATTAGTTGTAGAAAGTTGGTTTGTTTCCTTGATACACGTGGGTAAGTTGGTTGAAAATAGCAATTTTTGAATAGGAAAGTTCTCATTAATTTAACATTATATTACAATTTATATATATATGGTTAATGGACTTTAGAGATAACAGTTTTATAAAATATTTGTATCATATAAATTCACACATTACTTTTAGATTGATCAAAGAATATTGGTAGTGTATTAGGAAATTTTACCTATCATTTTCCAAGTGTTTAACTATATAGCTTAATCTTGATAATGTAGATTGTTTTGAGAATTAATTTTGTATCATATAAATTCACACATTACTTTTAGATTGATCAAAGAATATTGGTAGTGTATTAGGAAATTTTACCTATCATTTTCCAAGTGTTTAACTATATAGCTTAATCTTGATAATGTAGATTGTTTTGAGAATTGAACCCGTGAATTTTCAATAGTAATTATATTTGGACTTTAATTTTAAAAAATATAAAAATCAATTGCCAGATAAAAATAAAATAATGTGGTCAATAAGAATACCACTTTTATGATGGCTAATTTTAACATATTTGAAATACAATTAACAATCAAACAAAAACATCTTTTTAATAGAAACAAGTTCGTTTTCAAATTAAAATTACGAATTAATAAAAATTATATGTTTAAAGGTTCATAAGATCATGCATATAATTTTAAATTATGTTCTAAAATTATTACTCAAAAAAAATAAAGATTGAAAATAATAATAATAAATTTAAATTAAATTAATTAAAAAATAAATAAATCTAACAAATAAGATAAATTAAATACTTTATAAAAACATTAGAAATCAATATTAATATGAAAAAAAAATCTAAAATTTTATACATATAAACATACATTAAAACCAACTTAATCTATATTAACTTGGACTCTTCCAGTTTTTAGAGGGATCAAATCCTTTTTACTTTAAAAGAAGTTTGCACCTAGCGAGATCCAATTAAGATGGTTTTATGCTTTTCTAATAATTAATATAATCTTAAATTTTATTTTTCTTTTTTTTATGTAATTTAATCGATTCAAAATGTTTACTTAAAATTATAATTATTATTTATTATTTTTCTATTTTATTTATTTTCACTGAATTAAAAAGTTTAAAAGTATGGATATGACAGGACATTTAGATCTTTCGCAACTAAGTTTGGAGCCCAGGCATATTCATAATAAAATAACAAATTAAAAATAATAAATTAATATAATAAAAAAATAAAATTTATAATTTTATGATAATATCTAATTTTAAAATCATAAATAAAATCGATATAATGAAAAATTACTCATGTTATATTTTGTTATATGTTGTTTTAGTTATGGAGATCAATGTTGCATTAATCGTTATCGAGATTAAATCGGTGCTGGGAAAAAATCAGGAAAAATCGGAATTATCGGGAAATTATCGGAAAAAATCGTTTGGTACAAAAATATTCATTTTTTTTAATATCTAAACCATATAAAACATAAAATAAATACATTGACACATAAATATGATAAAAAAACTAATATATAAGATGTTTAATACCATTTCTAGCGCTAAAATCACACATAACATTGAATCATGTCCTGAATAGTAAGTCCTGACTCCTGAGTCCCAACTCAGCCTCAAAATATCAACAAAAAATATGATAATGTATCTCATCATGTCATAATGTTATATACAATAAAATGAAAGTCTAATCCTATTGATTTCCTTTGCCCCTCTTGTGAGAAAATACCACAACTTTCCCTTTCCCTCTAGATGTAGATGTTGGTGCCTGTGCTAGTGGAGATGGCAGTGGAGTCTGATGTGCTCTAGAAGCTGAAGAACTAGAAGTAGGAGCTATAGGAGGTAGACCACGTCCTCTACTGGTGGCAGTGGTAGCCCGAGCAGGCGGTGTCACCTCCTCCTCCTGTTCCTCCTCCTCCACCTGCTCCTCCTCCTGCTCTTGCTCCTCCTCCCCCTCCACTACATCCTGCACTAACCAATCATCAACAAACTCCATGAGAGGCCTCTCGGCCTCAACTCTCCATGCAGCAGTGGTGTCAATCCCATCCAATGAGATGGCATCCACAT
>APFE030012354.1:107620-172171 GCA_000404065.3 Pinus taeda
CAGGTCGAGTTGCGGTAGAGAGCTTGCGCAGACAGTCGGAAACTGCAAAACTGCAACAGGCAAATAGTTTGAATTGTAAAAATTCATATATGCCTAGTTTTTCAATTGACAAACAATTTCTTTGCGAAGTAAATTACAAGCAAATAGTTACAGGCAAATAGTTCGTGCTGATAGCTGCTCTGTTTGTACAGGCAAATAGTTCGTGCTGATAGCTGCTCCGTTTGTAGATGCCGCAGAGCCGATTCCAAGAGTCCTCTCGCTGCATCTTCAGGCGACCAGCTTGAACAAGCACCCCGCACCTTGGGGAGTATAAGAGGAAAGTTGGTGGCAGGCGTAGGCTTGCATGTATGGCAGATGGCAGGCGTGGAGGTGTGGAGGGACATAACGTAACCTAGGCTAAGCGATATCCTTAATGTAACCCAGTTAACATTTAATGTTAACGAACTAATGCTATCCCGAAGATAGCATTACTTCAAACCTGTACCAATTTCGGGATAGCATTACTTCAAACCTGTACCAATTAGCAAAATGATTTTGGAAAATTTTCCTAAGTTATACCTCGTACTGAGGCCAAATAAGACAATCGTTCCATCCATTGGCTGCGTGTATCGGCAAACATAAAATTTAATAAAATATATCGGCAAACTTTGGTTTAACATGAAATATGTTTATGGATTTCTGTGGATTTCTGTGCCGAACTAATGCTATCGGTTAAAACCGATTACTATAGTCCCTGCCAGCCCGAAGGGCAGGGACTAATAATAACATTCTGGTATGATTGTATGACTCTAAGCAACTTATTAAATGAGACTTGAAATTGTTCAACATTATTAAGGAATATTCATCATTCCAAAATGTACTTGGTCTTTTTTAAATGCAGAATTTTATTTTTATTTTTTCCAAATTTGTCGATTATTAATGAGTAAATGCAGGATGTAGATCATTATTTAACGGATTCGTTAAACATCATCCACGTCATCCAGTGAATGTTTAATGCATGATGTCTATAAAATGCATTGGATAGACCATTAATTAACTTATTTCTTATGCAGCATGTATCGTAGCCTAACTGTTGTAAATTTTATCCTCATAGGACTCCACCAATTTGTAGAGTTACTGAGCTTTTTGTCACTATAGCTGGGAGTGTATTAAACAGAGTCCAAACTCGTGAAGAAAATATACATCAATGTTACCCGCTCTGTACTAATGTACCTAACAAAAAATAGAAATAATGTCTATTTGAAACCATCACCAATGTACTAGCAATTAGCATGCTTTTTTTCTTTAAAATATGGATGTAGTATTGTTTAAAATTGCCATATATAGATTTTATAATTTTAATTTATGACGGTTTGGTTTGATAAATGATTTCTTATATATTAGTTTTTAGAAAATGTAATATATTCGAGTAGAGTTTGATTATATATATATATATATACATATTTTGGTTAATCTAAAACATTAGGAAATATTAAAGTTTTATTTTTTATTATTTTATTGTGAAAGGATTGGAAAATTTGAATTAAAAAAAATAAAAAAAAATTTAAAACAAAATAAAAAAATTAAATAGAAAACCTAAAAAAAACAAGTAAAAAAAATTATAGCTAAATCTCTTTCCATTGTTTTTTTACTTGAAATTCTTAATCATGTGAAGATTTTTTTAACATTACATAGTTAAGAGGTCAATGGTTCAAAACTGAAGGGGGTAAAGTATGTACGCCTTCGTATTAGCAGTCAAATCGATGCGTGGAGGTAGGTCCCTCGTCACACAAATAAGGGGATCTCATACACCAATTTGGTGTATGGCTTGGTTGTGACCCTAAAATTGGATAAATACAACTTGAGTGAACCTAATAGTTAAGAGAATGTGTTTCCTTCTAAGAGGTCACAGGTTCAAAACTAGAGGAGGGTTGAGTATGTATGCTTTTGTAAACTTATCAGTAAAACTGTTGCGTGGAGGTCAAGAAAGTCTCATACACAAATTTGGTGTCTGGCTTGGCCTGGATCTTAAAATTAGATAATAATAATATATTTACTTATTATTAAAAAAGCATAAGACATATATTCATTTTACAATTTACAAGTTATACATATATTCATTTTACATTTTACAAGTTGTTAACTAACCTATAATCATATTAAATCTAGCTGAATCCTATTAAATTTAATCATATTAAATCTAGCTCAATATATATAATGGATTTGAATACATTTCATCCTTATAAGTCATGTATTTTGTCCAAAAATAGATAAAACCAGTTCCTAAGACTATTTACTTGTGTAGTTAATCCTATTAAATTTAGTCATATTAAATCTAGTTGAATATATATAATGGATTTGAATATATTTGATCCCTATAAGCCATTTATTTTGTCTCAAAAATAGATAAAAATGTTAGAATATTAATCATGAACTCGTTTGTCCCTATTCATATGACAGTCAGTCGTTGGTGTCAGTCGGCGAGGAGGTAATAGTCGGCCGGAGTCGGGCAGTCGGCAAGGTTTAGGTAGATAATAAATATAGTTAGTGTAATCCCTATAGATTCTCCGGCCGAATTGATGTATAAATCTCAATGATTGAAATGCAATATCAAGCTCTGAGTTAAGTCATCAACTCTAAAATGGTACCAGAGCGAGATTTGTAGGCTCAGTGTTATGAAGAGTTGTGGGCACGATGCTGTGAAGAGTTGTGAGAGAGCCCGTTGTGTGGAGATCATGTTACGCAAAGATTGAGCTACCAAGAGATTCATTGCCCATCTCCTATTTGGATTTGTTGGAGAGCACGATCAATGAGAGTCGATTGTTAATTGCTGAAGAGCTTGCATTGAGCGACATTGTCTATTGATGTCAAGCTTATGTGGAGGCGCTCTTGCATTGATGGAATATTAAAGTGCCAATTCTGTGTGATACAAGTGAAGGTCATTGTCGGTGGAGTCCAAACCTTTATGTGATCTATGAGCGGATCATCGTGTGGTTGTTGTTGTTAGGCGAGGGTGTAGTTGTTGTGAGTATTTGGACATGAACCTACTTTAATGAGAGTACCATCGAATTGAATTTGTAAGAGTGAATTAGTGGGAGCAACGACGACCCATCCTGGTTGCGAGGTAGTGCCTTGCAAGGTCTGGAGGGTATAATTTCAGATTATAGAAGTGATATAGTGAGCGGTGAATCTATTGCAATAACCCAAGGGCGTGTGGAGGTGGTGTGAGTGAGCCCAGCATGTGTGGAATCAAGTATTGAAGAGTAAGAGAAGTTTTTTTTCACATTTGAAGTGTATTTCATCTCTCAGCGTTGAGTTGTGTTGCAGAGTGACAGTGGAAGAGGCGTATTAAAGTCGATCAACTACCTATCTGGTCGCTGTTCAGAAGATGTGTGAAAGAAATAAATGCAGTAATGCTCGAGTTGAGCATATGTGCATTACTGCTAGAGTTGTGGCATCAAAGCTTATAATTGTCTTGATGTTAGACAAGTCATGGAGTGTTGTGCGATGTTTGAGCCTAATTGAAACCTGGTGAGCCGAAAGCCTATGTATCCAGAAGAGTTCTGGCCTATGTATTGTATTGCGACTTTGGAAGAGTAGTGGACCAACTGTTGACGAAGTTGACCGGAGAGGTGTGCGATAGTGCCTACTCACGAACCTGTGCACCTAGGAAAGAGTTGCGTGACCTGGAGGACTGATGGTCCATCTTCGATTTGTGTTCGTCGTGTTGAGACTGTAGAGAGGTATGTTCCAATCGGCCTAATCTGGTGGCAGTTTCAATTCTACTCTGCCACAACCTGCATGGAATAGACCTATGGGCAACGTGCATGAGATGAGTGTCCGTCCGTATATGGAACATTCTTGAGGGGCGTTGAAATCCTTTGGTTGAATTGTGGGAAGCTTGCTTCCAGCCTGTTTGTTCTGGTGGTGTAAGTGGCCACGTTGGAATGCAGGTTCGGTCAATGAGTTCAATGAGTGGGATAAATATTTTCTTGAGCATTTTTTACATTGATATTTTTGATAATTCTCTATTAGGAAGTATTTTTAGGTCGAGTAATTTGATTTAGGTATTATTTTTTATTTAGATGAATTATTCGATAAAAAAAATGGTTTTATTGATGATCATGAATATTAGGAGGTGTAGAGTATTCTACATGTTTCTGAAATTAGTGAGAGAAGAACTTCTCGCAGAATCCAATTGTTAGAAATTTGATTGGATCTACTTTTAAGATCATTGCGATAGTGAAGGATATGAATATGGATGTTGTTCAAAGTTCAGTCATGTTCAAAGATGAGTGCATTTTGGTGGATGAAAATGATCATGTCATTAACCATGACTCAAAATACAATTATTAGTTCATGGAGAAAATAGAGTGCATAGAGCTTTCGGTGTGTTTCTATTCAATACACAATATAAATTGCTTCTTCAATGATGTTGTGCAACAAAGGTAACATTCCCTTTAGTATGGAAAAATACTTGTTGCATCCATCCTCTCTACAGGGAATCTTAGCTCATTGAGGAGAACAATATAGAGGTCAGAAATGCAACCCAAAGGAAGTTGTATGATGCACTAGGCATTGTTGTAGAAGATGATCCAATTGGTCAGTTTGTGCCACTCGGTTGCATACTTTGTAAGGCTCATTCTCATGGAAAGTGGGAAGAGCATGAATTGGATTACCTTGTTTTCATTGTTCAAGATGTTGCCTTGCATCCTAATCTGGAAGAGGTTTATGATGTTAAGTATGTAAGAAAAGAGCATTTGAAGGAGCTCATAAGAAAAGAAAGAATGGTGAAGATGAAACTACACCAACAAATGAACAAGCACTCAACAGTGTCAATCAATTAATTGATAACAGATGAGCATTTGTTATCAATTAATTGATTGACGCTTTTGAGTGTTGATTACGATCTTGTTAGAAATTATAATTACTCTTGTATGAGGAGTTGGTTAAATATAGAGAGTTAGTTAATTGAGTGATTGAGTTTTGATTCAAGTCAAGTGATAAACAAATTTTAGTGTGTGGTTGCATGTGGATGCATGTCAAGATACTTTAGGTGAGTTGCTAGTTAGAAAAAGGTAAATACTCTTCACCAGGTTCATTGTAATAACCAAGTTTTGTGTGATCAATAGAAAAGTAGTAGCTCATGTGTTTTATTTGTGAGTTTATTGTTTTACCTCTCTATTTTTCCAACAAATTAGTATCACAGCTAAATTTGAGGAAGAGTGAGAATTTGCAGCTGCAGCTTGCAGAGCCACATCGTGTGAATGTTAAGTCATAGGGAAAAAAGCAAAAAGCTACAACTTCCAAGGAAGCATGGAAGTTCCTGGAAGTAGAGTTTGGTGCAAGGGAGAGTGACATGCAGCAATAGGTTATGTCATAAGCAAAGAAGTTAGCCGCATATCTGAGAGTAGATGAGTAAGACTCTGAGAGGAAAACATAGCTTGGAGAATCCCACTCAAAAGTGGATGATGGTTGTTAAGACCATAAAATTGAAACCCATTATGCAAGTATGCATATGGATGAAGAATTTGCAGCAAAGATTGTAGAGAGAGATGTTGAAGCCTAGGTGTGTGAAACTGAGCAAGAGCATATAAATGCTCAATGAATCCATTGTAATTTGGATGATGTAGAT
Source organism: Pinus taeda (assembly GCA_000404065.3). Classification (NCBI taxonomy): domain Eukaryota; kingdom Viridiplantae; phylum Streptophyta; class Pinopsida; order Pinales; family Pinaceae; genus Pinus; species Pinus taeda. The sequence continues at coordinate 113,235 of APFE030012354.1, forward strand.
GATTTTGAATCCCATTGTGATAAGACACAAGTGGATGATGACTACAAATTTATATGTGAATTGGTGAATCTAGCTGTAGCTGATGAATTTGGTGAAGTTGAAATTGTCAATCAAATTCACAATGAGTACATGCATGCTCAGATATCCCACCATAGTGTGTATGAAAATTATGTTGATGAAATATGTGCTTTTTTTTTGAAGCAAAGATTGGTTACAGTGGTAATATGTTAAGTGGAATGTTTGATGAAACATTGAAGGTTGAAGTTACCATTGTCGCAGTAAGTTATGAAGGAGTTGGAACTACTCATGAAGTAGTATGTGATCTAGTAGCAGTTGATGATCAAGAACATGATAAAGTGATTGAAGATTTTTTGATAACAATACCCACAAATAGCATAACAGTGGAAGACAATCTCCATGCAATAGAAGAGAATACAGATGTAGAGCAGGAAGCTCTCACTGAAGAGACTATTAAAGATGTTTTTAACATTGTTTTTGAATATGCAGGTGTTCAAAATAGCATACGAGCAAAAGTTGAAAACAAAGTTGTTAATATGTTTGATGTGGATTTGAAGCTCATTGAAGAATGCATTCATAAACCAATAGAACAAATTGAAGCGAGTCTTAAAGCAGCAGTTGGAATAACAGAATTTAATGAAATGGTGAATGATGATCTTGAGTGTGCATATTACAGGAAAAAAGTAGTAGTACCTAATGATGGAAGTGAAAAGAATGAAATGGATGTTTTTGAAGACAAAGATGAATGCATTAAAATCATTTTTCAGCAATGGAGTCAAGAAGATATAAGATTCTGCTATCAAGAAATATGGCAGAAAGTAACTTGGGAATATAAAGCACAAGAAGCAAAGAAAAGAAGACAATTTGAAGATGCAATGTTATGGCAACAATCCATAGTTGAACGAATATTTGAAGAGGAAGCTATAGAAGACATGATCCAATTATTTTCCAGGAAATTTCAAGACAAGTCAAAGAAAAATAGCAGCATCAATAAGTGAATAAAGCCTATAGCAAGAAATTTCACTAGAGAATGAAGCAATTTCAAGGATATAGAATCTGGAAGCAGAGAAAAAGAAAATGAAAAATTGTAAAATTCTTGAGTCATTTTAAGCCTAGCTGAGACATAGACCAACAAACATGCTCAAGTGATAATTGAGTCAATTTCTATTGTAAGCGTAGCAGGCATAGTTGAGTCATACAGTCGTAATTAAGGGGGAGTGTTAGAAATTGTAATTACTCCAGCATGAGGAGTTGGCAAAACATAGAGAGTCAATTAACTTAATGATTGAGTGATTGGGTGTTTGAGTGTTGATTCAAGTCAAGTTAAGTGATATATGACTTTTAGTGTGTGGTTGCATGTGGATGTATGTCAAGATATTTTAGGTGAGTCACTAGTTGGAAAAGGATAAATACCCTTCACCAGGTTCATTGTAATAATCAAGTTTTGTGTGATCAATAAAAGAGTGGAAAATCATGTGTTTTATGTGTGAATTTATTATTTTACCTCTCTTCCTTTCCAACAAATCTTAGCGTAATAATATGTTGAATAGCTTTCTTACATCATATTTTTTCTTCTCACAATTGGAATTAATGTTTCAATAGTCTCCTTATTAAGATCAGAAATTAGTATGCTAAAAGCCATAATGTCTAGATGGAAAACATGTTTAATCATGTTCTCAAAGAGATCTAAGGCCTCCTCCCTTTAGCTACAAAGATGCTCCATCAATTCTCCATTTGTGATTTAATTGGTGAAACATCCTTGTTTGTTCATCTTAAACCGTAGTGAATATACAACATCCACTTTGCACAACATCCCATTGGCTATGAACTTTATTAAGAGCATTCAAAGCCCAAAAATCTAGAGATCTGAGGACCCGTGAAGAACAACATATGAACCATTTCAAAAGCAAAGTGAAAACTCAACATTGCGGGCCAATATTGGAAAGCATGCATCCCAAAAGGTATTATAAGCGCTTGATCATGATTGGTATTTTTATGTGTAGATATTTTGATCAAGTCAAAGAAGAGAGCATCAAAACATTTGCAATGTTTCCTTTTCATACATTCAAGCGAATATTCAAACACTATCAAACTGACTTGCAAAAGCAAGTTTGTTAACCATTGCACCATAAATGGCCTCATTGTGGACATAACATTGCTTGCTCCACACATGATGTTCTATAGTAGGAAAACGCTCTTTTGGTATGGTAATTGCTCACATAGCAAAATCTTGATGACATGAAGGAATTATATGGGGATGTTATCCTTCATTGAATACCATTGAATGCACTTTTGTTATCCGTGTGGATCAAAGAATGGTTCGGTACACACACCATCACATCACATCCACCAAGGAAGAATATATCAATCTATGTGCTAGATGCTAAGTTTAAAACCATATAATTTATTGCAATACCATTCACATCGAACTCATGTAGAAACTTCAAAGTATTTGCATGGCTAAGATTGTTGAATAGTTAGAATGTAATCAAGAAAGAAGAATCAAAACTAGAAAAATATGCTCTTGAGTCCACATCATCAACATGCAATGGGTTTGTAAAATGGAGACGAAATGCATGATGCATTGAGCCATTATGGGATTATCTCGTCTATAATTGAGTACATCTATAGAAATTAAATGTTTAGGTTCCCAATGTTTTTTTTTTTTGGAATAAATATGTGTGTGATAATGTTTATTGGACTATGAAGAGGGTAAGTGTGTTTCAGTGGCATGGAAATAGCTAACATAGGGAATAAAGATAAAGGCTAGAGAGGATGAGATTACAGTGTTTGGCCAAGGGGAACCATTGGTTGGACTAGTGAGATCAATGGTGGGAAAGGATATACTTGGATGAAGTAAGCCATGAGTTTGGAGCCAACCTAACTACATTTAACAACCCAATAAATAGAATGATTCTCATCTTGTAAGGTGGTTAGAAGGCTTAAGGGGTCAATAGCCTTAAAATAGTTGACTCTATCAAAACAAAAAGAAGCATACCAAAATCTGATAAAGGTATGGGGTCTTAATTACGAGACCAAATTAGGGAAGCCATGCATCATTAATGAGAAAGGTTAATAATCTCATCAAGAACAAGTAGATATGAAATGGGGATCCTATACAAGAATCTCAAAGACTACTGAAAATTGTATTAGGAACGTTTGAATTTTTGGGTGTGGATGAAGGGGAAAATTTAACAAAGTCAATTCACGAAGAAGGTAGAAATAGATGAGAGGTCAGAAGAAGGATTGTTTGTATGGCATGCTGTATGGCGAAGGAGTATCAATTTTAAAGGTAAACCAAAATTGGCCAAATGGAGGAATGTAACCATGGAAACTATAGAAGGAACAATAGTGGAAATATGAGTGAGAAAAATATAAAGAGAGTAATATGTGAGTACCTAAAAATGGTTATCATTATCTTGATTACAAATTTTGATAGTATCTTGGAATCTGGCAGACAAAAACAATGTTAAACAATTGACCTCACTCCTATTTGTCAAATTCTAAAATATTCTCAAAATTTGTAATTGAATTAAGTTCAAGCCCCAAAAATCAATTTGTAGTTAAAAAGGTGTTGTTGTATGTGTTCGTTGAATGAAACAATCTTAAAGGAGATGACCCCTCTTATTTGTCTAGTTTATGGAAATTTAATATAATGGGAGAGGATCCCCTCTAAAAGGCTATGGAGTCATTCCATATCTTATAGTGAGGGAGTGGATTTATGTTAGGCTATGGAAGCCTATTATATAGAGAGGCAGTGGATTAATTTTAGGCTAGAAAATCCTACTATATAGTGAGAAAGGGGACCATATTCCTATGGAGTTTATGTAAGCCTATTTATATAGAGAGGAGCATATACCTACTCTACATCACCATCAACAAATCGAGAGCCTTTGTTTCCAAAAGAAAACATCTAGAAAACGGAACAGCATGGAAAACTGTGTGTTCTTCGATCTTTTTCATTTCTCAATCTGCGAAACTAGTTTCTCCAGAAACAAATGGTTTCTTGAAACCTTTTTTTGAGAAACGTGATTTTTTTCCTCCTTAAAGGAGCTCATTTCCTTCACGTCTCCAATTGATTCCATTTTTAAATGGCATGTAAATTTAATAAGTTTTGTTTGTATATTAATAAGTTTTCGTTTGTAGTTTTAGTAAACAACAATTAAACAGTAGATGAGTTTATTGTTACATTTTGTTATAGTGGTTTCCAAGCAAGAGACTAGAGTGCATACTCGACTCACGCACGACGATTCAGATAGAGTGGACTCATAGAGGATTTGGAGGTACATAGCAGGGTTCTCAAGGAGACAAGGAGATTATTCCATTGAAGTGTTATCCAGGTATTTATTATGTTCTAACTGACACACAAAGGATTTTGTTGTTTGTCCTCTCAATTAGAAATTTGGTTGTAATTCTTTGGTCACACAATTTTTAGGGTATGTAGTAGTTTTTTACACATTTTCTAGCTTTGATGAGTCCACATTCTATATGTGAGGGGAAGAGTTACTTTGAAATTCTCAGTCAAATGTTTGACTTAGGAAAGCACATGCATCTACTGAACAATTTATAGTGATGAATTTTTGAAATATTGCAGTAAACCACCTCTTTAGATAAGTCATTTGTATGATCATGCGATCAGTATCGATGGAGCTACTGGTTTATTTTTTTACATTTTTGCTTGTTTATTCAAATGATTCTTGTATGATTCTTCTATGAAGATATAGAATTGGGCCGCCCACCTTCAATTTGTTGTTTCTCCCAATATATACCTTCATACTTTATTTCATTTGTGGCCTTTTATGTGTTATCATGACAAAAGAAAACATTTTACAAGTGCATATTGTATGCATATAAATTTAGTGTTTATCCTTCTCTTTATAAATTAAATAAGGTTGAGGTTTGATAGTGTTAATGTTTGGGGTAAATGTGGTAGCAAAGGAAACATTATACTCTTTTCCTTTACTAATCCACTATGGCGAAATGTGATCATTACAATTTCACCTACGTAAATAATGAATGTTAATGATGAATGCTTTGTTTAATGTTTTTAATGTTTTTCTTGGTTTTTTCTTTCTTCTTGTTTCTTGAATGTGAAACCTCCAAACTTTGTTTCATGTCCTATTGTCGTTTCTCATTTTGTTTCCTATTTCTCATTTCTGGTAGCATAGTAACTAGTAGGCTATGAAACTCTATGAAACAAGGGAAAAAATTCCTTATGGTGATAGCAGAAGCTAGTAGACTGTAAAGATCTAAAATTTCTTATAAGAACAGTGCTCTAATACCAAGTTATGTATAAATAAGGAGAATGGAAAACCAAATATTATATTAAATTGAGTATAAGTTTCTTACATAGTAAGAGAATTCTTTTATGTAAAATTCAAAATGGAAATGATTAAATTTGGCATGGCATCCTCTCTACTTAATATTAAAATCTAACTAATTATTTAACACTCTAATGTTGGGCAACACTAATATCCCTCGATTCTCCAATGTTTCTCTAGCTTGGGATCCATACCAAGAGGACTCAAAGATTTTGGACTTGATGGAATATCAATGCATGGAGCTTTAAGAGGGATTCTTGTGCAACCTTCCATGGATAGAAATTCAATGAGGGTGTAGGAAGAGAAGTTTGCTAGGCTTGAAGCCATAATGAACTCGATAGTGATAGTAGTGGCTAAAGTGGTGGATGATTGCTTGAGCAAGCAATGAATTCAAGATCTTAGAGGAAAAATGAAGAGGGTGAAAGGTTCAGTTGAGTGGTAAGAATGCCTTGGACATTGTTTAAGTGGGATTGTTGGAGTTGTTGGATGCATGAGACTAGGAAATGTTAGATGTTCATGGAAATAGTGGATGTTCATGGAATTTATTGCATGTTTTGGTCCACTTCGAGCTTTGGCACAATGAAAGAAACCTCAAAAGAAGGAAAAAAACAAGGTATATTCCATCTATAAAGAGGATGCAAGTAAGTGCAAAGGCATTAATTTACAATAGAGTCATCATTCATCATGTGTATATGGAGTATTGAGGTGCTATGTATGGATTTTAATACAATGAATAACCCAAAGGTTGGCAAAGTCTTAGGGACTCTATACAATGGGATTCGACAACTTGGCAAGTGTTTAAGACATGGCAAAGCCCGACTCAAATTGAGCTATTAGTGAGGAAAGGGAACTATAGGAGGTAGTTCCATGGATGCATCAAGAGTTAGAATGTGTAAGTATTGTGGCAATAGGTAGTTAGGTATTGTACATTTGCAAAATGCGTCATAGATAGTGGTACAACTTTCTTTTCGTATTCTTGTAACAATTTTTATATTAATAATTAAGGCATCCACATTGGGTGTCACCCATGTACTTTTACAGTGTGGTCCCTTTACCTTGTTAAATGTCAATATTCTTACATTATTTTGAATGGCTAAGTATTGAAGAATATTGACTAAGTGTTATAGTTTTAGATGTTTTAAGGACAGATTTGGACTATCCCTTATATTGTTTGTAAAATTTAATTTCAAATTTAAGAAGTTATAACTTAGAACATAGTTATGAGCAAACCCCAAGTAAAGAGAATCAAATTAGTTGGTGAAACTTTTATAACTAAAACAAATACAATCCCAGTAAAATAAAAATTTTAAATAACACCTACAACTCTATAATATAAATAATTTTTAATTTCAATCTTTTCTAATAATAATATATATATCCTTTCAAAATATTTTTCCATTTTTATTTAAAATAATTAAATGTGTTATTCATATTTCTTATCTGATAATAATTCCCAATTACAAAATATTAAAAGTTCGAAAATATTAATATATGGTCTATTTTGATATTTATAAATGATCGCCCAATGTGACAAATGGCATATGCTTCGTGTGATCTCTTCGTCTTCAACTTTGCAACAAATATATTATAATGTTCTCACGTAAATTTAATTAAATGATTGCACAGTGTGACAAATGGCATATGCCTTGGGTGATCTGTTTGTCATCGACTCTGCAACTTAAATATATTATAATGTTTCTCACCAAAATTTAGTTAAATGATTGCCCAGTGTGACAAATGGCATATGGATTGTCATCGACTGTGCAACATAAATATATTATAATGTTTCTCACCAAAATTTAATGTAAAGTGAATCCAGTGGACTGTCCGAAAAATATTGATGCGGACGCTGACAGCGTTTCACTTCATCATGACAGAGTTGCCGTTCAAGACGGAAGGAAGAGAATTATGGGAACGACAAAGTAGGTATGAAATTTGAGTATATTTCCGAATCATGTGAGTAACAATTCGGGGAACTTTGGCCTGAAAGCGAGTCTTATCGTTGGGAGGAAATTCGACAATTTACAGTTTAACTTGATCCAAACAGTTGAACTTGATCCAAACAGTTAAAAGTAATTTTTATAGAAATTAGATGAGTATTTACATTTTTGGAAAGTTAATCATATGGTTGATAATAAAGATTTTTATTCTGTTTGAAAAGAATAGATGTGCTATTTCAGAAAAGTCCAACAGATATTAATTAGAAGTATTTATTTAGCATGTTAGCTATCTAGTAGGGATTAGAAATCTTTGAAGAAAACAATAGTAAGATTTGTACATAAGAGGAATAGCATTCCTTTAGGAGGAGTCCATCTCCTAGGGCTTATAATATACAAATCTTTGAGAACAGAAATTAGAAAGCAAGAAACTAAATTAGAGGAGTAGCATTCCTTTAGGAGGAGTCCATCTCCTGGGGCTTATAATATACAAATCTTTGAGAACGGAAATTAGAAAGTAAGAAACTCTAGGTAATTAACGAAATTGTTTGGAAACTTCCCAAGGTAAAGAGGTTGCACTTCTGGAAAGGAAATGAATAGTATTATTCAAAGACATTCCAGATAAGGAAATAATTGTTGTAGGGTTTCAACACTTTTATACCTCATCAGCTATAAAATACAATACAAGCGTGAACAGTACACAAAATTCTAAGGCCAAATTAGGCTTATTGATTTCATTTTAAGCTAAAAATTTGAAATGCATTTGCCTTAAGAGATAGGGAAAACAAAAACTATCAAAATATACAAGAGTAAGTCTTGTCATTTAGAAATTAATAGAAATTTTGAAACCATAACTTTAAACCAAATACATATGGAACTTTTGGGTAAAAAACTAAGAAGACTATGATGTAGAAAATATCAGAGAAACATATTAAACTAATTTCATGTTGAGACATGGGTAAAAGCCCCAACTACATAATGATATGAATGTGAAATTGACAAGTATGAATATATACTAATCTTGCGGAAAATACAATTGTTGAAAATGGTTAATCGACTAATGTCCTCTTAATACGAGAGAAGGACAAGCCAACTCAGATAAAAACCTCATAGAACTCTGTAAAGATATAGACCTGTGCTGAGAAAGAAACTTGAATCCTTTCAAATACGCAGAACATGTAATTATCAAATATACAACGCACAACGTTTTGACGTAATAAAGTTCTATCTTGAATTAGGGAAACTGTATACAAAGTCGCCCTTCCATAACTACCGTAAGCTTAAATACAACATAACTTTCAAGGGAAACTTGCAACCCATCTCGAGTTACATACCCATAATTTTAATTTGGAAAGAATGACAACTTTATGAACAAAACTAAGAGATATGTTTCCCCTGGGCATCTAAATGCTAAATTCAGAAACATCTAGGTCACAACTAACAAGATCTATGAACAAACCAAGGACTACACTATAAGATGGCGTGACAAGCCAATAAACCCTTAAGAATTTGAACCTCTTCATTCCAAGAATTTCCAAGACAACCTTTCACATTACTCGGAGCTTGGACGAAGTATTGAGACTGCAAACCCATGGACTGGCACGAGGAGGTAGGGTTTTGATCCTGAGCGATCATACTCTTGCCGCAAGATCCCTCCGGCAAAACCTAATTAAAAACATGGGAATTGTTTAATAAAAAGGAATACCTAACGAATATCAATTGCAAAATGAAAATCCAAGTATAGATAGATAACCCAAATACCTGTGCTGGTATGCTTTGACAGAGAAAATGCATTTGAGGCAGAAGCTCCAGGACCATCTCTATGGACTGGCTGCCTAGAATGTAGCCATGGAGAAGCTTCGACAAAGTAGGGAGAATTTCATCAAAAACATAAATAAGAAGACGTGAACCAATATGAAACCCTGAAGCCATGACCCGGAGCCTGGAAGCTCTGCCAGACAAAGAGGGAAATGCCAAAATCACCCAACGATGAGACAGAAAAAGGAATTAAGGAAATCACTCATCGACATTGATCTGAAAATGGGGCTCTTAGGCTTCTTGTCTAGCTTGCAAGAACCTCTCCCACTTCCAAAGCTCGAATATTCCCAAGTTTTTAATGATTAACCAATGTGGAATTAAAAATGCTTGAAAACATAGGTGTATGCTTGTATTTGTTTTAAGAATGTTTATGTGTTGTAAATTCTGTTGTTTATGTTGATACTAAATACATGTGACAATAAATAATGTATCCCTAAAACAAACACATAAGAAAGAAATTTAATTAGGAGTTCATCCAAGACTCTTGGCTACGTCTTTGTGAGCTCTAGTCAACTCGACTAGGCTCTCTGGGATTATGGAAGTAATCATTTTACAAGCTCTCTAGCTCAACTCTATGGTTTAACACAGAAACAATGCGTTTAAAGTGCCATTAGGTCCCCAACTCGGAAGCTCTCGACCTTCCTGCTCTGGCTTTGGCTCTTAGGCTCTCGCACTGGCTTTTACCCCTCGACTCTTTGTCTCTGGCTGCTCGGCTCTATCTCGGCCTCTTTCACTCCACCTCCCGACTCTTTGTGGGATTGTGGCTCTCTGTCCCTCTTGGGATTAAGGCTGTTTGGCTCTCACACTACCCGCTTATGCCTCGCAAACGTGCTCCCAGACTCAGCCAACATCAAGAACCGCAACCACCTTCTGTTCATGGATTTTTAGCCAAATCGCACTACCTGTTTATCTCCCCTCTCGGGCTCTCTATCTTCAAGCCACTGTCCCTTTCTTTTCCTCCTCTAAGCGTTAGCGATCATTGCTAAATGCTCCCTGGGATGGATGCCACCTATTTGAAAACGGACAGGGCAATCACGCTTGAAATTCCTCTGAGCAATCATTTTTTGTTTACACAGAGAAATTCTTCTAAACACAGGAATATCCGTAGAACATTGTTCATCACGTACTGAAAATATTCATAATTGTGCCCTAAACTCCCATCAAGTCCGCCTATAATCGCTATCGCATATCACAAGGCCTTCATCCTTCACATTTCATTTAATAAACGAAATTATGAAAATACATTGAAAATCCTGTGAAAATGGCTTTGGGTAGATTTCAAATATGATGCATTTGCATTCCGAAACCCTATCGGGTCCGACCATATCACATTTCTAGTCAGAAAAACCCATTGGCTTCCCCTTTGGTATCGCCGACACCGATCCGCCAATATTAGCGATCGCAGTCGGGCTATCACGCATATATATATATATATATATATATATATATATATATATATATATATATATATAATATATATATATATATATATGGCCCCTCCTTTGTTCACCGATCTGCCGATTTCGGCGATCGCTCCATCGCATCGCCCCAATCCATCGTGCCATGCCTCTGCTCCGACCCGCCAATCACCATCAATGTGATATGCCGATCGAATTTGGACCATTGATCAGCCAGATCCGACGGCCCCTGTGCATTCATTGTTAAAGTCCCCGATTGCCTTATTTTTAAGGTCTTCTTCAAGTTTTTAAGGCCCGATAGTGTAGTTTATTGATGCGATATTTCCTCTTTGATCAACCAAACAAGGCCATGTGGCCCAATCCTGGCCTGCCACGTGTCAGTTGTGGATTGGCCCATGAGCCTATACTAAAATCAAAGTTTTCAATCTAGTTCAAAATTTAATGAAATTGCCTCCTTTTCTAAGGACATTGGGCAATTTTCATTTTACAATAACTCCTTCATCTGGGGTCCATTTTCGCCCATTCAAGTTGCGTTGGATTTATAATGAAGAGATATCTGTAATGAGACTATTTATAGGAGCAGCCTATGATTTTCATTTTCCTCTGATTTACAAAGGATTTGTGCCATTTGGCACCTTTTACCCCTTGCATGAAGTCTTTTAGACTTAGAGGTTTATCAAGGATCCATTTTTGGATCAGATATCTGATAGAGTCAAGCCACAAAGGGCTATTGATGGGGTGACTTCCCGGAGAAAGTGTTGAACATCTGGAAGGCAACTGGAAGAGCCCAGAAGCCGTCTCTTACTAGCTCTTCGGGGGAATCCAAGAATTCATTATGGCAGACTATAGTCTCATTAAACTTTCAAATTATGCAAATCGTTATTACCAACAAATGAAACTTATCAATATGTACCCATTATGTACACTCGGCATAGGATTTGTGATATTTCATTAATTCATATGTGACAATGTAATGACCCGGCTATTCATTAGAAAGCAGATGTATGAAATCAATTTTTTATTTTTTTTTGTACCATGGTAATTTAATGTTTATATCTAGAGATGTGACAAGTGGTATCAGAGCACTTAGGTTTAAAAATTGAGACCTCTGGAACAAATGAATAATATTATTTGTTATATGCACAGAGAAAGAAAGAGTGAAAAAGGGAAAAGAAACCAGCATGAGGAGGACTGGACATACACCAAACAAACCCATGACAGGAACAGGACCAACATCCTTTCTAGAAGCCAATCCCAAGTTATGGGTACATTTGAGAGAGGAGTCATGTAATGCCAACGCTACCATTTTTGAAATTGTACAATAATTAAAGGACAAAATGGCTAGGATGTAGGGAGACAATGAAAGACTGATGCAATAATAGGAGAAAATTATGAAGAGTTTGTGTGACAAAGAGAATCAATAGCCACTAATTCCCAGTCTTGAACATGGAAACATGACTGGAGAGCGGGAATTCAGAAATGAAAACTCAGAAATAGAAGGGAGTGAAGAAGATCAAGAGATGGAATCTGATAATGTATTAGATCAAAAAAATAAAAAAATGACAAAAAATTGAGTTGCAAGGCGAGTTTCAAATTATTAAACCTCCCCTCTTTTATGGTGAACAGGAGGAAGTTGTTTAAGCTTGGCTTATCAACATGAATAAGTATTTCTAGTTGTATGAATATGATCATAATCTGAAGGCTTTCTTAGCCATTTATCAATTGCAAGGAAAGGCCACCTTTTGGTGGGAGGAGGTGAAGACGGTGCATGGAGTTAATGAGAAGAACATAACTTGGGAAAAGTTTCAAAGCTATTTTAAGGAAAAATACTTAACTAAAATATTTTACGATGAGAAGGCAAAAGAGTTTCATGACCTTTGATTGGGTTAGTTGTCCATAGATGAATTCATAAAAAAATCACATCCTTGCTGTGATATGTTCCTTAAATACAGGAAGAGAAAGCAAAGGTGCAAAGATTTATGAACAGTTTGCCATTATTCATGAAGGAATGTATGAAATTTGGCAATCCGAAGACCATGGATGAGGTTATATGAAAGGCTCATATATGTTATGAGAAAAACAGACCAACGGGTGATGTATGAAAGAGGTGGTCTGATAAAAAGGGAAATAAGTCTCCCTCTAGCAGTAAAGGAAATAAAAACTACGGTAAAAAAAGGACCCCATAAAGGTCAATCAAATAGAAATATGAATAGAAACCAGCCTAGATTCAAATTTTCGAGTGACTCCAAAACAAATGAACAATCTGGAAAAATGGAAGTGGAGATAATAGCTAGACCCCCAATACAGTGTTGGGGATGTGGAGGATCACATTATGTTAAAAATTGTCTGTATCAAGAAGTATCAACTGTGGGAGAATTATTAAGGAGTATTCCTAAAATCAATGTTGCCCTTGAAGATCATTAGGTAGAATACCAACCAACAATGGTGGAATTCGAAGGTAAGGTCTTTGTCCAAACTATATCTATTTTGATTGATCCAGAAGCTACTTTGAATTATATAAGTCTAAAATTAGTTGAGCAATGTCATTTACAATCAATTAAATTAAAAAACCCTTGGCTAATACAACTTTCCACAGGGGCAAAGAGGGGGGTGTTGGCTAAAGTCAGCAATTTCCCTCTAAAACTAGCAAGTCAGCCTATTGTGGCAGATCTAAATTTCTTACCATTAGGATCATACGATGTCCTAATAGGTATGGATTGGCTAGAGAAGTGTTGGTCCCTCATTAGTTGTAAAGATAAAACTATTAATTACATGGATGAAGAGGGTATGAGACAAGTAATTCAAGGTATATGAAGCCCCTTGAAAGTAAGACCGTTAACAACCTCTCAATTAGTGAAGTGTATTCAAAAGGGATATCATATTTATGCCATATAGGTGGGGTATATCAATTCAACAAAAAAATATGGTACTTTAGAAAATATCCCTGTGGTACAGGATTTTCCAAATATGTTTCCCAAGGATATTTTGGGACTGCCTCCAAAGAGGAATATAGACTTCACTATTGAGTTGGTCCCTAGAGCTACCCTGGTATCCTGAGCCCCTTATCGCATGAGCGTACCAGAACTAATTGAATATAAAATGGAGTTAAAGGAACTGCTTGATAAAAAATATATACGCCCAAGTGTCTCACCTTGGGGAGCCCCTATACTCTTTGTCAAGAAGAAAGACGGAACCTTACGGATGTGCATGATTATCGACAGCTGAAGAAGCTGACCGTTAAGAATAAATACCCTTTGCCTCATATTGATGAGTTGTTTGACCAAGTAAAGGTAGCGACCTTATTTTCGAAGATTGATCTTTGCTCAAGGTACCGTCAAATGAGAATAAAGGAAGAAGATATAGCTAAAACAGCCTTTAAAACGTGCTATGGGAATTACGAGTTCATTGCGTTACCGTTTAGGTTACCTAACGCACCCCAAACTTTGATGTGTCTAATGAATAATGTTTTTCATCAATATTTGGATAAGTTTGTACTCATCTTTATTGATGATATATTGATTTATTCCTAGAATATAGAAGAGCATAAGGAACACCTCTGAGTTGTCCTGCAAACCCTGATGGAGCATCAGTTGTAAGCCAAGTACAACAAATGTGATTTCTTTAAAGAATAAATTCAATATTTATGACACATCATTACCAAGGATGGGATAGATGTGGACCTAAAAAATATAAAAACCATCATGGAATGGCCAGTACTAAAGAATGTAGCTAATATAAGATCGTTCAAGGGTTTGGCTGGGTACTAAAGAAGGTTTGTTATAGGATTTTCTAGGGTGGCATACCCCATACCTCTTTGCAAAATAAAGGGAAAACCTTCACTTGGACCACAGACTGTCAAAAAAGTTTTGACTAGCTGAAGCACTTACTTACTACCGCACATATTCTAAGTATTGCAGACCAAAATAAAGAATACATTGTTTGTACATATGGTAGCAAGGAAGGAGTTGGCAACATGCTAATGCAAGAAGGTAGAGTTATTGGTTATGAGTCTTAGAAACTTAAGGAGCATGAACAAAGTTATCTAGCTAACGATATGGCGTTGATGACAGTAATCCACGCATTAAAATGTGGCATCGTTATTTTTTTGGGTAAGAAGTTTTTATTAATGACAGATTATCATAGTTGAGCTCACTGTTTCAAGCAGCCTACTATGAATGCTAGGCCAGCCCATTGGATCGATTTCGTGAATGAATTTGACTTTGACATCAAACACTTAAAAGGAAAAGAAAACCAAAACACGGATGCCTTATGTTGGAATTTAAACTACATTTATGAAGTCTCTTTTAGTGAGGTACATACCACTTTTAAAGAACAAATTAAAGGAATAGAAATATAAGATCTTGAATATAAGATTTTATGGGAACAAGCTAAAGATCGGAACAGCAACAAACAACAACTGTGATATGAGGTAAATTAAGAAGGCATGTTGATTGACAAAGGAAGAATGTATGTACCAAACAAGAAAGATATTAAACAATTAATTTTAGATGAATACAATAAAATTCCTTATGTAGGCCATCCCATATATTAGAAATTAATCACTACACTCAGAAAAGAATATTTCTGGCCAGGTATGAAGAAAGAGGTGGCTGAATATTTGGCTCGTTGTTTGGAGTGTCAACAAGTGAAAGTAGAACATCCACACCTAGTTGCACTACTCCACCCATTGCCTATACCGGAATGGAAATCAGAAACTATTTCCATTGATTTTATTACAAGACTACCTAAGTCAAAGAAGAAGAATGACTCAATAATGGTGGTGGTAGATAAGTTGAGCAAGTCTTATCACTTCATACTAGTATAGTCTACTTTTAAGGTTGTTCAAATTACTAACATATTTATGCAAAATATTTTGACTACACGGAATACCAAGGGTTATAATTTCTAATTGCGATGTAAATTTTACATCAGCTTTTTGGTAAGACTTATTTGGAGGTTTAGGCAAACAAATGCATTTTAACACTTCCTATCACCCTCAGACAAATGGCCAAACTAAACAGGTGAATCATATAGTGGAAGACATGCTGTAAACTTATGGAATGCGGAAACCTTCTAAATGGGAGGATTATATACATTTGGTGGACTTTGCTTACAATAACAATTACCATACATCTTTGCAAATGAGTCTGTTTGAAGTATTATACAGATGGATGTGCATGACACCCTTGAGTTGGGGCGGTCCAGAGGATAAGTTAATGTTGGGTCCTAACATGTTAAAAGAGATAGGAGATATGGTTAAAAGGGTGTGCTCCAATTTGAATACTTTCGAGGATCGACAGAAAAATTGTGTTGACCGGAAGAGATGTTTTTGGGAGTTTTAAGATGAAGATCATATTTATGTTTGTCTACGATCTAAGAAGAGTACTCTACATTGGGGTGGGTGTCCTAAATTTGTTCCCTGATTTTGTGTTTCTTTCCAAATCCTGGTTTGAATTGGACTTGTGGCTTATCAACTTGTTTTTCCTAGCCACATACATATGCATAATATTTTTCGTGCTTTTGTGTTAAAAAAATATATTTATGATCCCAACCATATAATCAATTGGCAGGATATACAAGTAAGTATATTATTTATAATGTACATAAAGTATTATAAATAATTTCCAAGGCAGACTGCCAAAGAAAAGGGTTGACTAAATTTATTTTATCATGTGTAGGTCAAACCAGAAGGCGAGTTCTTGGTCGAACCCCTGGGTATACTCGGTCAAAGGGAAGTAATGTTGCGGAGATGAGTTATCACCCAGGTTAAAGTGAAAATGCGGAACTTTGGGCCAGAGGAGGCCACCTAGGAGGATGAACAGGTCACGAGGAAGAGTTTTCCAAATCTATTTAGAGTAGAGAAACATCAAGATGATGTTTAATCTTATGGGGGGAAGATGTGATGTCCCCACTAATTGTAAATATTTAATTACTACAGTTAAACAAACTGGATATTACTATTTAAATTTATATATTTAATATTTTGATCAAGTTATGCATAAAGAAAATGTTTGGATGATAACAAATCATGTAACTTTCACATGTCAGGTAGTTCGGATAGGAAGTTACCTATCCCTAACTACTTCCTTTAAGATTTATTCTCATGGAAGAGATCAAGAGGGTATTGGTATTTGAGATGAATAAAGGAGAAATAAAGGAGATGTTTTCATGATGATATGTGAGACGGTTCCAAAATCTAATTCTAGTTAAGACCAGATACTTGTGACATGTTAAGACTGTTAGCCTTACAGGAAAGCATCATGCATGTGAGTAACAGATCGGTGGGAGACTTTGGCCTGAAAGCGAGTCTCATGGTTGGGAGGAAATTTGACAACTTATAGTTTAGCTTGATCCAAACATTCAATAGTTATTTCTACAGAAAGCAGATAAGTATTTACATCTTTGCAAAGTTGAACATATTGTTGAAAATAAAGATTTGTATTTTGTTTGAAAGGAATAGATGTGTTATTTCAATAAACAGGGATTAGAAGATTTTAAAAAAACAACAATAATATTTGTAAATTAGAGTAATATCTTTCCTTTAGGAGGAGTCCATATCCTAGGGTTTATAATATACAAATCTTTAAGAACACAAATTAGAAAGAAAGAAACTCTCAGTAATTGACAAAAATGTTTAGAAACTTTCCAAGAAAACAAGGTTGCAGTTCTAGAAAGGAAATAAAAGTATTATTGACAGAAATTCCAGATAAGGAAATAATTGTTGTAGGGTTTCAACACTTTTATACCTCAGTAGCTATAAAATACAAGTGTGGATTGTAAACTAAATTCTAAGGCCAAATTAGGCTTATTGAATTCATTTTAAGCTGAAAAATCGAAATGAAGTTACCTTAAGAGATAGGGAAAATAGTAGCTATCAAAATATACAACAGTAAGTCTTGTCATTTAGAAATTAATAGAAATTTCGAAACCAAAAGTTTAAACAAAATACATATGGAACTTTGGGGTAAAAAACTAAGAATACTATGCTATAGGAAATATCAGAGAAATGTATTAAACTAATTTCATGTTGAAACGTGGGTAAAAACCCCAACTACATAATGATATGCATGTGAAATTGACAAGTATGAATATATATTAATCTTGGGGAAAAGACAATCCTTGAAACTGTTTAAGCAGCTAATATCCTCTTAATACTAGAGAAGGACAAGCCAACTCAAATAAAAGCCTCATAGGACTTTGTAAACATATAGACCCCTGCTAAGAGAGAAACCCGAATCCTTTCAAATACACAAAAACAGGTAATTATCAAATATATAAGGCACATATTTTTGAAATAATAAAGTTATGTCTTGAAGTATGGAAATTGTATACAAAGTCACCCTTCCATAACTACCATAAGCTTAAATACAACATAACTTACAAGGGAGCTTTGCAACCCATCTCGATTTGCATACCCAGAATTTTAATTTGGAAAGAACGACAACTTTATGAATAGAACTAAGATATATGTTACCCCTAGGCATCTAAACGTTGAATTCAAAAATGTTTAGGTCACAACTGACAAGAAATATGAACAAACCAAGTACTATGATATAAGCTGGTGTGATAAGCCAATAAACCCTTAAGACTCTGAACCTCTTCATTCCAAGAATTTCCAAGACAACCTTTCACATTACTCGGAGCTTGGACGGAGTATTGAGACACGAAACCTGTAGACTGGCATGAGGAGGTAGGGTTTTTATATTGAGTGATCATACTTCTATCGCAAGAAGCCCTCCAGTGAAACCTAACAAAAAACATGAGAACAATTTAATAAAATGGAAGATCTAACGAATATCAATTGCAAAACAAAAATCCAAATATAGACAAATAACCAAAATACCTGGGCCAGTATGCTCTGATAGAGCAAATTCCTTCGAGGCAGAAGCACCAAGACCATCCCCGTAGACTGACCGCCCAGCAAGCATCCACAGCAAGGCTATCACAAAGAAGGGAGAATTTCATCAATAGCATAAAGAAGTAGAATGGAACCAATATGAAACCCTGAAGCCATGACTCGGAACTGGGAAGCTCTGCTAGACAATAGGGAAATGCCAAAATCGCCCAACGATGTGCCAGACAAGGGAATTAAGGAAATCACTCATCGTATTCTGATAGAGTCGATCCGTGGAGGACCATTGATGGGGTGAATTCACCGAGAAAGTGTTGAATAGTAAGAAGGCAACTGGAAGAGCCCATAAGCCCACTCCCACCAGCACTTGGGGAATCCAAGAATTCATTATGTCAGATTATAGTCTCATTAAACATTAGAATTATGCAAATTGTTATTACCAACAAACAAAAAATTATCAAGATGTACCCATTATGTACACTCTGCGTAGGATTTGTAATAATACACTAATTCATATGTGACAATGTAATAACTCGGCTATTAATACAATGCAAATGTATGAAATCAATTTTTTTATTTATTTTTTGCTATGGTAATTTAATGTTTATATCTAGAGATGTGACAATCTTCCTGGTAGGATTCTCTTATGGAAATAACTACGATCTTACCATGATATTATGTAACAAGGGCTACCTAGTAGCTAGTACCTACAACTTAGTTTAAATTGGAAAAATAAGAACAATACATACATAAAGTTTTTATCACAAAAATTAGATAACTAATCAAATATTATATTGTTGAATGCCATCACCAAAAATTAATAAATGTAATTAACTAAGAGTATTTATATTCTCTCTCTCACACACACACACACACACACACATATATATATATATATATATTTCTGTTTCATTTTTATTAATATATATGAATTTTATAATTAAATTTATTAAAATATGTTTTTAATATAATAAGGGTTACTAGTCTGCATATAGCTTAATTAAACAAAAAATAACAAAGATAAAGAATTCATCACAAAAATAAAACAACTAATAAAACGTTGTATTGTTGAATGTCACCACCAAAAATTTAGAAATATGATTAATTAATATTGCTTATATTAATATATATACATTATAATATATATATATATTATATATTATATATAGTCTTTAATAATAATAATAAGTTATCCTAATTTGAAAATATGGAGAAAAAAATAAAATTCATGAAAATGGAAATAATAAAAAATGAAATAAATCTAAAAACAAAACATTAATAACTAACAGAAATGGAAGTTACTAAAGATTCCATAATAAGAGCTCATACAATCACTTTACAAATACATAAGTTTAAATAATAATAAAAAATAACAGAAATTGAATTCTTAATGTTAAACTATGGATAAGCAGCAAAAAAATTTAATCAAAGATAAACTAATATCTAAGTCAGAAAAATTGAATGTGTAATACCATGCATACGACAGGTATAATAATATGTTGATTAGCATATTACACCATATTCTTTTTATAATTAATTTTGTATTTTATTTTAAGTTGATTAGTGTGTTTATAAAAGTTTGCGTCGACTATTTTTATGGATCTTTCGAACACTTTGGTTTTATAGGTTTATTTTCAAGTAATATGTTACTATCTCAAGTTTCATGGTCTGATCCATGTCTAATTTGGGTTTATTTTTAAGTTTAAGGAGGATTTCATCTATGTTCTCAAAGGAATCTATTTCATGGATAACTCCCCCCTCTCTCAAATTATGGCACCCTTTCTTCAATTCTTCTTTAGAATCATTGGAGAAGTCCCTAGTGTGGGTAAAACTTCTAGGATTTCCAATGGAATTTTGGTTAGAGCTGACTATTTAGGAAATTGGAAATTTGTTGGGTGTTCAATTTCAACTAATAAAAAATTTTTTGATAGCTCAAAGAGCTTGGTGCCTAGGGTAATGGTAGATCTGGATATGTTAAATGGGATTTCCAAGTCTATAAATAGGGTATCAGGGTAAAAGGATAAATGAGGTCTCTCTAGCTTAGGGGTCTCTCAACATTAATCTTTGGAGGTGAATTTTGGAGAAGAAAACAAGCTATAGAATTTTAAGGTTAGGGAATTCTCAACCCAATTGATTGAATGGGCTCAGTAAGGCTAATTGTCGATTGACCTAGTGCCTCAAGATTCTCCTCATAGGAATTTTTCACCTACTTTGGAATAGTAGATTCCCATATCTTCAGGATTTTTTACCAATGTTAACAACCTCTCAAATAGGAAAACCTCTCCTAGACATTCTAATTTTGTTTCATAATCTAAATTTGATATGGATGGGGTCTCATCTTCCTCAACTTATATGAATAGTGTTAAAGGAATGTCGCAGCCAAATAGTTTCCTCCTCTTTTAAAATATGATTATCCTAATTCCTTTAAGATCCAGGATGACTTATCGAAGCCTCACTGCCCTTCGTCCTCCCCGAATAGAAATATGGACTCTTCAACCTCCTTAGTGAGTATTTCTAGGGGGTGATTCCAATAAATTGAGACCAAGGGAAGGGCCTTTGGTCTTGGATACATACCATTCAATAGGATTTGGTTTAGATGTTATGAAGGATTTAGGGGGTTGTCAATCGGTAGAAAGTTTGCCTTAAGTCTAGCCTAAGAACATGCCCTGAAAGAAATGATCTAAGTCAGACAAAATCAATCAATGTGGCCTTTAGAGCAAGTCATCCCATTTCAATTATTACCTAATGAATATCCTTTCCATGAATATGTGAGCGCTAGGGGGCCTTGCCAAAAGATTGGCCGTAAAGAATTTAACTGATTTGGAATTGCTTGATGCTTTCTTGCTTCAAGGAACAATGGGGTTGGCAACTCCTTTATTGTTGGAGCTATAAAAATTGCTAAGGGGGTGGGATTTATTTTCAATTGACACTAAAGGTTTATTTGGTGGGATTATTATAGGTTGGAACTAGTCAATGTCCCTTATTTACGCTTTTTCTATTTATTTTGGTCTTTGTATAGAATTATTTATATGAATTTTCAATATTTCAATTACCCTTCACAACATCTATAGTTGTTATGATGATAAGAAAAGTTATTCAGATCGTCTTGTTTAGTTTTAAGTTTGAAATCAGTGTATTTAGTCTTTGAGGGGGTTTAAACTTTACAATGTACACATCTGAGATCTAGGAATAGAATTATAGGTTGGATAACATCGATATATTTTCCTCAATTGATTGGAAGACACAGATCTGGTTATTGTCGAGTCTTTGGAGGCCAAACCTACCTGTACTATAACAGAGAAGGTTCTCATGATATTGTGAAGAGGTTGGACAAGTATCTTACCCATGACGATCTTGTAGAACAAATTCAGAGGATTTGCTAAAGGGTATACCTTTAAATATAATCTAGGGTTGTTCTTGGAGGATGAATTCAAGGAACTAGTAAAAAATAGTTAGTGTTGTTTTCATCCCTTCATTAGATTGTGTGTCTATGATAGTTTTTATAGATAACTTAAAGAAGGTGAAAGAAAAGGTTTTGGGATGGGCATCACTCAAGTTTTGAAATAAATATTCTTAGCTGAAAGAAGTGGAGGACTACCTAACTTGATCGTTCCATGATTTAAAACATGGTATTCTAAGTTTGGAATATTTTCAAAAAGTTAAATGTTTAGAGTTAAAATAAATAAATAAATAAATAAAATCTCACTAGACAAGGAATGAAATTGGAGGTTGAAAAGTCAAACAATTTGGTTTCTCTTAGGTGACAAGAATATTAAGGACTTTCGCAATTTTTCCTCTTATAAAAGGATCCAAAATATCATTCAGGAAATTTCAACACAAGATGCCTCTAGTGTAAGTGATTTTCAAAGTTTGGCAACCATGGGCATTAGTGATTTTGAATCATTGTTTAAAGAGCTCATTAGTTAAAATAATGAAGACATTTTGAAGGTTTTGTCCTTATTTCCCAAGATGGTTAAACATGATTTGTGTAAGAAGCATTATAGGCCAATTATAGTGGAGTATTTTTCTGTTATCCTAAGGTCTTTTAGAAAGGATAAAATCCTTAGTCTACATGGCAAAACAATGGAATTTTTTCTATATTTTTCTAACCTATTTTGATGTGACCTTCTTTGGGTAGTGGAGCAAGTAAGGCTTGTGAGGAGGGTTGCATGAAATTAAAATGTAGCATTCTCATATGATTTTATGAAATATATCCAATATCATTGTGGAATAGGCCATATAAAATTATTTTAAATTCATAAACATAAGTTTGAAGTTGGTACTTTCATATTATGTGTCAGTAAACAATTTGAATTCCTTGAGGGAAGACAAATTCATAAGGACATTGGGTCCACTCAAGAAGAAATACATTCAGTAAACTTCAACTACCTTCATATAATTGTTCCCAAGGTCAATCTTTCCAAGGTGTATGATAGAGTGTCTCATGTCTACCTTCACTTACTATCAATCCATCTTGGGTTATCCTTACCTCTAGTTCAACAGATAATGGAGTGTGTTTCTATAGGCGCTTTTGTAGTATTTTTCAATGGATCAACATCATCATCTTTTAAAGCCTCCAATGGACTAAGACAATTCAACCCCCTTTCAACTTAACTCTTCTTCTTGGTATTTAATGGTGTGATCTTGGAAATTGAAGATGTTAGAAGAAGGTTGTTGGTGGGTATTGAGATTGGAAGGATCCTTGAAAAATATCATTTGCCTTTTGTGGATGATGGGTTGATTTCTTGTTTGCCTATTTTTAGGTATGGTTATACTCTCACAGATATCTTGCAAATATTTAATAAGGTCACATATATGGAGGTGAATGTTTTTAATTAGGCACTATACATAGCTAATGTGAGGATGAACTCTTGGTCGAATTAAAGGCCCTTTTTCCTTTCTATCACCACAATCTTGATGGTGGTCTCAAATACTTAGGGTTCAACTAAAAACCAAATGGCTACATCAAAGCTAATTAGCTATGACTACTCACAAAAGTGGAAACAAAATTGTCATTTTGTATAATAAATGGTTGTCAAGAGGTAGAAAACTTATCCTTGTCATGTCTATTTTGGAAGAAATCCTTAATTACTAGGATACATTGACATTCATCCCAGAAGGGGTCCTCCAAAAGATCGTAAAATGTTGCTTCTAATTCATATGGTATGGAAATTCACAATTTAAGGGCTGCTAGCGGATAAGGTGGAAGAAGTTGGCTTAGCCTAAGGCTATGGGTGTATGGGGTTTAAAGGATTTAAACCTTTTTGGGAAAGCCATTGCAGCAAAATCAATCTAGAATATTTTTCTCAAAGAAAAAACTATGGAAACATATCCTAGTATAAAAGTACATAGAACTATAATATTTGATCAATTGGATCAAGAAGGAGCACAAAATATTACATAATGCTTCAAATCAATGCAAGGATTTGTTCTTGGATTTTCCTATTTTGGGGTCTTTCCTGGCTTGGAAGGTAGGTGATGGTTTTGATGTAAACGTGGGAAACAATGCAATTAGGGGATACAACCAGAACATTTACTTGCCAAAGGAAATTATACTTATTCTCCGAAATTTTGGGAAAGACACCTTGAATCAAGTAGTTAATCAAGAGGAGTCTACTCTCTCGAAATAGGGGTAGTTTGTAGCAGAGTATATTAGTTTGGAAGGTGATAATGTCCTATTATTGATCAAGTTCTCATTGTTTATCTCAAAAATCAAACTTCTCATAATGGCTTGAAGCCTGAATGACCACTTCCATCTTAGTGAAACAATCCCAATGCAAATCATTTCACTGAAAACCGTGTTCGTATGACGAAGATATTGAGTTCTGCCCTCTTTGCCAAACATAAGAAAATTTGTGAAAAAATGTGTACAGTCACTGCACAGTCAGTAAGCTATACTGTTGATTTGACAGATGATTGGGCAGGGTCAACAGATGGTCAACACTCAATCATAGCTTGCCAAGTGTTAGATGGTGGTTGGTTTGTAGGTGGGTGATGTGACATGTTTTCATTGCTTTAGAGAGACCAATGAGGATGGGACAAGTGGAATTCTCAGGGCTGCCATGTGTCCCTCCATAAAAGACCACATGAAATTGGCATGCATTGTGACAAAATTTTATGGCAAGATGGGGGTTTGAACCCGGGACCTGCTCCCAACAAACTTCGCAACATGCCATTACACCACTCTATGTTTCTTTACCGTTATAGTTCACCGCATATATTTAAACTGTATTAATGTTCTAGTTTTGGGTTAGAAGGGCCAACCCTCCCATGTGAACACTTTGATTGTAACGGTTATGGTTACCACACATCTGGCACCAACCTAAACCAGCACCGCCAGCGTAAATTGTGGGTTGCACTAATTGTCACATATGTCCACCTTCGCGAAGACCACCAGTGTTAATGCTAACAGTTGCTACATCACCATGAGGATTAACGACCATAACCCAACAATCAATGTGACATGTGTCCACATAATGAAGCAGAGGGTTAAGGCTAATGGTTAGCCTAACTGTGTTATTTAAATGTGTGGTGTTAGCACTAAATTCAATTAACCATTAATTAATCTGATTTTTATATGAATTAAAATGGAGTTTAATTTGTTGGTGTTTTTGCGGACCCTCCCAATTCGAAGGAAACTCCAATTTTAGTGGAGTTAACTAGAGTTCCCCAAGTTTTAGAGGAGGTTTTCTAGGAGAAAGCAGTTTTGGTCATAACTGGAGCAAAATTCAACCAAATTGAGCTCAAGAAAAGGTGTTCTTAGATTATTTGATCATTATGAACACATTGAAGCAGGTTTTAGGAGCATTAGAGCTTTGTAAACAACATTTTTTCCATATTGATCTAATACAAAGGCCCAATCCATGGAAGCTAGACAAAGGAGAGGTAGCCCAGGAGGGGTTAACTCCTTCATCAAATTATTGTGTTAAGTGTTCAAATTGATGGTTTGCTATATATTTTGATTGTTGTTGTTCAACACTTGTTTTTCATGTTATTCTGCTCATGAGCTTAACATAGAACTTGATAAATTTACCTGTTTACATTCACAAACAACATAAGGAAACCTATGCACAAGAAGAAATTGACAAGCATTTGTCTATAAATCTGAAGTTGAAATTAGCACAACAAAACTAGCATTCAATAAAAGATCATGTTGGTGTCAGAGAAAAGGTTTATTTTCTTGATTTATTGAGTTTGTGCAAGTAGGGTTTTAATGGTTGCAAAATTGTGATGCTTATAAGGTTAAACTTGTAGAGAGGAGAAGGGAAAGTATTGGTTGCAAATCCTGAGGTAATTCCCAGAAGAAGGAGAGGCATAAGGGCACAATCTCCACCCAGCGTTCTAATTCCAGCTGCACTTGAAGCACCTCAAGTTTTACCCTCAATTGAGATTGAGGAGGTACAAGCAGTACTAGAAGTTGAGATTAAATCCAAAGCCATCATGTCTTGAGCAAGAGAGACTAAAGGTCTTTCAGAAGAGGAAGCATTCAAGAAAGCTTCTATGACTTAACTAACATGGTTAGGGTCCTCTATAAAGAGAGGAACACTAGAATGGATGGAGAGAGTTATAAGCCTCCACATGGAGAGGGAAGCTCAAGACATAAAAAAATGAAAATAAGGATTCAAAAGGTAATGTATGAAAGCCTCCTCTATCTCCACCATCTTCATCATCTTACTCATCATCTTCATCATTCTCAACATCTCAAACAACATCATCTTCCACATCGACCAGAAAAATGTTCATACTCACTCAAAAACCCCAAAGAAAAAGACTCCCTTACTCAAATTGGACATTATGTTTGAACTTCCCATGTACAATGGTAAGGTCAATGCAAAAAAGTTAGACAATTTGATTCGACAATTGGAGGTTTACTAGAGAATTTAGAACCTTAAATAAGATGACATAAAGATCCAGTTGGCTTCATTAAGGCTAGAAGTAGCAACATTAGTCTGCTAGTAAGCAAAGACTCAAGAGGAAATGTGAATTCATGGTAATATATCCATTTCTTGGGTTGAATTTTCTTTCTGCAATTAAAATACACTTTTATCCTTTAGCCTATATGAAAAAATCCATTATGACTTGGCATAATTTTAGGTAACTCAAAGGCCAAACAGTTCAAGGCTATACCCAGGAGTTTACAAAGAGGGCTTTGTTGTTAGGAGTAAGCTTGAACTCTCAAGATACATTGTTGAAATATATTGGGGGTTTACATTCCTATTTAAAACATACTATCCTTATGTTCAATCCAAGAAATTTGGATGAGGTATGTGTGCAAGCCACGCACCTTGAAGCAAGGGGAAACAACATTCAGGAACAGGGTAGTAAGAAGAATCTATTCAAGGGTAAGGCAATAAAGAAATGATGAAAATGGAAGGGAAAGAAGAATGCAAGTGTGAAGAAAGAAAGGGAGAAAACTATATGCCAACATTGTTCCAAAGCTCGGCATTATGAAACCTAATGTTGGAAATTACATCCCAAACTAAAGCCTAAGAAACCAAACAATAAGGGAAAACAAAATATGACCACTACCACACAACATGATCTTGGATTAGATTCAAGTTATGAGACCAAGATTTAAGCCATAGTCACAAAACAAAAGAAAGTTGTTGCGAGAACTAGTTCCTCAAATAGTAAGAAAAACACTCCAAATGAAGAATCAAGAATAGAATTATTTAATGTAAGAGTAATTTGAAATCTTATAAAGACTGATCCATTATTTGATAGTGGGTCACAATCAAACTTAATTTCAGAAGACTTGGCCAAAAAGCTTAACCTTGAAACTGTAGTTCATCATAAGCAATATCCATTGGGTTGGATAGTCAATAATGCAAATTTACAGGTTACATGGAAGTGCTTATTCAAGTTTGGCATTACTGAAAAGTTCATTGATGAAGTTGAGTTAGATGTAGTTCCACTTGACATATCAGGAATCATTTTAGGAAGTTCTTATTTGTATGGTAGGAAAGAAATATTTTATCGCCATGAGAACATATACTTATTGCTTAATAATGGAGTGGAGTACATTATGAGAGCCCATCGCAAAAAGTTAAACATTTCTTTCAGTGATGAAGGGAATATGAAGAGACTAGTAAATGCAAGTAAAAATTTTGTGCTTCTCATGATTAAGAAAAATAATGATATTGATTATGAATATTTTGAAGGTTGTGCAGACAAATTGAAATCTAATTTGTTTGATGTGGTAAGCAAGCATGGCGAGATGTTTCAGGAACCAAAGTGGTTACCTCCCAAGAGGGGAATTCAGCATGAGATACAACTATAACAGGAAGTTCCACGTCCAAAAATTGGCATGTATCACATGTCGATTATGGAGATCATGGAAATCAAGAACAATATTCAAGGATTATTGAACAAAAGTATTATACGCCCATCTACTTCATCATGTGGTTCGCCCATTGTCTTGGTTCCAAAGAAGGATGGGACTTGGCGCATGTGTGCGGATTTCTATGCACTGAACAAAATAATGGTAACGAATCGTTATCAACCCCCAGGAATTGATGATTTTATTGATTAGTTGAGGTATGCAAATTATTTCAATAAGTTAGACTTACGAAGTGGTTATCCTCAAGTTAGAATATCTAAAGAGGACATTTGGAAAACCACATTTAAAATTAAACAAGGATTGTTTGAGTGGCTTGTTATGCCTTTTGGTCTTACAAATGCTCCAGCTACTTTCATGAGACTATTGGAGTTGTGACTAATTATCTCACTTATGACAAAGAAATTTACGCATTGGTACAAAGTGTCAAGAAATGGAAACATTACTTGATGGGAAAGGAGACCGTTATCCATACTGACCATCAACCATTGTAGTACTTACAGTCACAGTCAAAGTTGCAGAAATCACAACACTTCAGATGGATGGGTTTTCTACAACTGTTTAATTTGGTTATCGAGTACAAAAAGGGAATATTCAATAAGGTAGCTTATATGCTTTCTAGTCCTATTGTAAATTCATCTATTTTACTCAAGAAAAAATTTGTTTTACATGAAAGTTACAATAAGAAATATGGACATGATAATGACTTTCGAGATGTGTATGCAAGCTTGAGTCAAGGAAACCCAATTAAAGAGTTAGATTACCATGTACATAACAATTTTTTGTATCACTTAGGCAAGTTATGTATTCCACATGGAGAAAGAAATAGTATCATCAGGGAGGCGCACACTTCATTGATTAATGGACACTTTGGTGTAGGCAAGACAGTCGTGAATCACCAAAGGTATTGTTATTGGCCACACATGTTTGGTAATGTATCCCGTTTCATTAGAGGATGTTCTTTGTGTGCAACAAGTAAGCCTAACAATAGGAAACTAGGATTTTACACTCCACTTCCGGTACCTTCACGTCCATGGGAGAGTATCTCAATGGATTTTGTAGGAGTTCTTCCATTGTTAAGGAAAGGTCATGATTACTTGTATGTAGTTGTAGACAGGTTCAACAAGATGTATATTCTAACACCATGTAAAAAGAAAATTACAGCTGAACAAACATCTCATATTTTCTTCCAAAACATTTGGGTTCACTTTGTTCTTCCTACTTCCATTGTAAGTGATCGAGATTTTTTATTTGTTGGGAATTTTTGGTCAAATTTGTGGGACATGATGGAAACTAAGTTGAAGAAATGTACAACCTTTCGTCCACAAATAGATGGAAAAACCTAGGTTGTCAACAAGATAGTCATTCATCTTCTTAGCAGATATTGTAGCAATGATCCGAATCAGATCCTTAAACTCTCTTAAAGTTTCCTGAACTCTGTAAAAACTCATGCCGAAGTTTCAAAGTCTTATGGATGTCGAGCTTCTAAAAAATAACCTCTAAACAATGGCAATTTTTGGTCAACATGGAGCAACGAGGACCCTCGGTCAAAGCGCGCAGACTGTTGGCACATGGTAACCACGCGCTGGCACAAATTGACAAACGGGAGGTCAAATCCAGAAACAGGGGTAGTGCTAATCACGTATCATAGGGCATCCCCCTCAGTGAAGGAAAGCCCCCAAGTGCTTAATCATGAGGAAAGCATAAAATGGTATGGAAATCGCCGACTTCGTCAAAAGGCGGGTCCCACACTAAAACCGGAAGGATATTAGAAGGGCTTCAAGCGATAAGCTAGTTCAACTGAGTCCCACCCGATGCCATACACTGGGTGACATGCGTTAAGTGGATGAGAGAGAAAACTGCTCACATCGGATGGGTAAAAGTCATGCTACTTACCTGCTCGATATGGACAGAGAACGTAGGATATAGAGGCTCCAGATCAACGATGGAGAAATAATCCAATGGATGACCGGATTCAACAGGGAAATAGGCTAAGTCACATGAGATTTGAGATCCAGTATGACCGATGAGTTGACAGAGAAATCAATTTCGCGGGGAATATTGGAGCAACAGAAATAATGACCGTTCAAAGAGAACTGACACTCAGTTCCTGAGGAAACAGGTGGCCACCTCTCTATGAAGCATTACGCAGTGATGATGATGCAGAGCAGGGGAATTCAAGTGAATAGAGGTAGGAGATCCAGAGAGCCGAGAAGTAGAAACAAATAGTCAGGTAGTGGATTGGCTTTAAGCCATGAATAGATAGAGAGTAAGACAGGTGGAGAGAGAGAAGCCGAAAGCCGAGAGGCAAGAGAGAAGTGAATTGTAGAGAACAGAGAAGTCGAGTTGACCTACAGAGCAAAGGCAGCATCGAGCTAGACAGAGACAGAGAGAGTCCGAGAGTCTGTGAACTCCAAAGAAGGCTTGAGAGGTTCAAGCAAAATCTTCTATGTATACCTGTCAAGTATTGAGTACTAGATTGGACTCATACCACTGAGACCAGTTCAGGTTGAGATTTAGTAAGGGGAGTCTGTGTACCCTAGAGACTTGGGGAATCCAAATATACTCCTACTGATCATCATCTATTAAGTGAGACTCAAATTGAGCTCACTATTGTAAAAACTCTACTTTCAAGACACAATCAAAAGGTCACCACTGAAGGCTGGACCAAGAGACATAGCCCAGGAGGATTGGGTGAACTCCTTATTAAACTTGTTGTGTTTTGTGTTTTCTTACTGTGTTTCTCTTACTACTTTAGTGTGTGTATATTTCGCAATCTTATCGATCCGTTGCATAAAATAACACAGGCACACCCCAGCACATGAGTCTATAATTCCTTCATTAATCCCCTGAGGTCATTTATGAGTGATTTTAGATTAGGCAAACATCCCAAGTCGTGTGATGAACAGTTGCATTACTTACAACTTGCATATAACAGGGAAAATCATTCTTCTACAAATACATCACCATTTGAGGCATGTTTTGGGTACTTGCCAAGATCGCCATTGGACTTCATCATTGAGAAATATGTCACCATCGATGGCCACAGTGACATCGCTAAGGCAAAAAAGTTCATAGAGCAAATTCGGTTGATAGATCAAACAGTGCAGGAATAACATGAAAGAAGTCAAAGCAACTACAAAGAAAGGCATAAAAAACACCGTATTCATCACAAATTTCAAGTTGGTGATGAAGTTTGGTTATATATTAGCAAAGAGAGACTTCAAGGGGAAGGTAAAATGCTTAAGACAATCTATTATTGTCCTTTTAAAATTTGGAAAAGATTGGTAACAATGCATTTAGGCTAGATTTGCCTCCTTATATGCAAATATACTCTGATGTTAATGTTGAGAATTTGATATTGTTTGAGCCTCCTTTGATGGATGATCAAGGAGATCATGTTTAGCTTGCATCAATATATGATTTCTCACCAGAATATATTGATGAGCTATAGAAAGCTCTCATACTTGACAGAAGAACCAAAACTTCAAAGAGAGGGAATGTTGAATACCTTAGAGTGGGAATCAAGGGACAAAATCCTTCTAAAGCCAAATGGTTATAGATTGAGAAGGTGAGGGAGTTGTACTCTCACCTGTTGAATAATTGATAATATCTTTTGGGGTCCAAAAGGCTTCTAGTGGGGAGGAATGATCGGGTGCTCAATATTTACCTCAAAAATCAAATTTCTCAGAATGGCTAGAAACCTACATGAATGTGTCCATCTCGGAGAAACGATACCAATGCAACTCATTTCACTAAAACCAAATTTCATATGAGGAAGATATTGAGTGTTGTCTGCTTTGCCAAACAGAAGAAATTTTGTAAAAACAGGTGTACAGTCACTGCACAGTCCACAATCTGTATTGCTAACGTGGCAGATGACTAGGAAAGGTCAATATATGGTCAACACTAAATCATAGCTCTCCTAGTGTTCGATGGTGGTTGGTTTGTAGGTAGGCGATGTGGAATTTTTTTTCATTGGTGTAGAGAGGACCAATGATGAGGGGACAAGTGGAAATCTCGGATGCCACCATGTCTCCCTCCCCAAAGGAACACATAAATTCAACACGCTAATGAGCCCAAAAATTGGTAACTTGTTGGGCTCATTTAGCCTAATTATCCTTGTTCAGTCCTTGTTCAAATCCTTCATTTTCCATAGCTTATGCATTATTTTCAGTATGTTTATGTCATTTGTACGAATAAGGGTGGTCACTCTTCCTAGGTGGCTAACACGTGCTTATTTCAGGTTTTTTGACAGATGTTGGAGCAAAATCGAGCAATCATGGGCTAAAAGACAGCCAAGCCTGAGGTGAGGATTCGTAGGAGGGTTGGATATGGCATTAAATAACCCTTCCTCGGGATCTTCACCCCCAACTCCAAGCTCCAAAGACCACCAAAACCGAATCTAGAAGGCAACCAAGAAGATTTTAGAAGGGACTATCTAACTCACAGTTTGGACAGTCGAGTTCCACAGATTGAGGAGGCCAGCTAGGTCCCTTGTGATGTATAAATTTTGAGGCCTCAGCCTTCGTAAGGGAATTTTGAAACCATTGTGTATTTTGCACCTCAGTGCGGCTAGTTTTACTTTGTTCTTTTGTAGCTATTTTTGACATCACTCTTATGATTATTTTTTGATAATGAGAAGCAGTTTGATTTCATATCAAATCTTAGTTTTCCATAGGAGCCATAGCTCTCAGGGTTGGGCCCAACCTGAGAGCTTAGGGCCTCCTTTCTGTACTGTTACTTTTCCTTTGTGCATCATTGTTTCCCTTTATGCATTTGAACGTATTTCTGTTAGGCAGATTTAGTTATGTTTCTTGGATAGATCACTGTTTATGAATGAAATTGCTTCAGGTGTTTTTGTAGGATAATAGCAGAAAAAGCTTCAAAGAAAAGGGACAACCACACTCTCGGTTTCACCTCATCCTTATTGGATCAGGGGCTGGAATTGAAGAAACAGTGCTGCCCCAACAAAAACACTAGTTTGCTTGATCATGCAATCCTTAGTGTATTGTTTTCCTTTATAGAAGTTAGTTATGAGTTTAGAGCTCTGAAATGTTTCTCTGCATAGTTGATGTACATGGTTTTCTCTCCAATACAACTATTGTTCCTTCATGCTTTTGATAGGTAGACTAGATTAGCTCAGGTTTTGATCATTTGTAAGACTTTGTTGATTTGGTCGAAGTACACCGTGCAGGGCATCTCCTCCACTCTTTCATCCACCCAAAGCATCATCTGAGCCACCTGTTCCATCTCCTAGCTGAGTTCCTCATCTCCCATCTATTCTTTTTTCCACGTAACCATACCGTCTTGCTCAATCATTGCCTTAGCCTTCTTCAAGACAAGTCAGCCTTCTACACCTTCTCACCACTCCATCCACCAGTCTCTAGGCTGCTTTAGACCCCTATCCTACCTCCAGATCCATCCATGCATCTTCCCTCACTCACCCATCCTCTAAAAACCAATTTTCAAACATCCTGTAGAAATTTCTGAACATCCTGTAGAAATTCCTGAACATCTTGTAACCGCCCTGCAGACTCCT
The DNA here is from genome assembly GCA_000404065.3 of Pinus taeda. Taxonomy (NCBI): domain Eukaryota; kingdom Viridiplantae; phylum Streptophyta; class Pinopsida; order Pinales; family Pinaceae; genus Pinus; species Pinus taeda. The sequence continues at coordinate 146,478 of APFE030012354.1, forward strand.
GTAGAAGCTCACAAATGAGGTTTCTTGATAGCCAAACTTTGTGAAACTCTTTGGAAGAGTGTTAGGGACTCCTTAGACCCCCTCTGAACCTTTCCAACCTTTTCCAAGCATTTCTCCTCCTTGATCCACCCCTACACAGTAAAGCACAATTAAAGCACATGCATGATGAAATTGACAACTTAATCAAAAAAATACAAAAAGATGTTTTCTTAGGACTAAGGTAGTCTAAACACATGTACTTTACCTTCATAGAAGTAATGGCATCTCTTTCAGTAGTTTGCATTCTCATCTTTGCATTAGTAGGACTAGCTGGTAGAATTAGGGTTTGCTAGGGTTTACGCTTTCCTTCAGTTCTTTTTCAATCTCTTTTCGCAAGTAGATTAGCTTCCTTTGAGTTAGCTCTCATCCATCAATTAGAAAGCTTCTTCTAAGAGCTCATAGAAGTTGGCTAAAGCCCCTAGAGGACTTGTGCCAGCTGACCAAGTGACAGCTGTAGCAAGAGCTAGTACTTGTGCATTCAGCACCGTCGCTTCCAAGTTTGTTACAAACAACCGGGTTGATAAAAGTAAAGAAGGGAGTCCCAGGAGTTGCAGCATTATTGCTGCAATACTGGAGCCCACCATCTTTTTGGCGTCGTTGCTGGGGAAGCGTAGAGTATGGTGATTGTTGCTTTTCTTCTATTTTCTCCTACAACCCTCTGCTAAGTAGTTTATTTCATTTCCATTCTGCAATTCTTTCCGCAAAAGTAATTAGAAATTTCCTGGTTTCCATAGATTAGAATTTTAATTCCAAATTTCCTTTGCAACGAATTAGTATTTCAATTCTAAAAGTGTAGATTAGCTTTTCAAATTTCGCAATTTCAATTCTGCAAGCGTAGACTAGCATTTCATTCCTGCAATTTCATTTGAGCAAAATAGATTAGTCCTTTCCTGCTTTCATTTCAATTCCGCATTTTCATTTGAGCAAGATAGTTAGTTGCAGTTCAATCTATTTCAGTTTTACAGGTACAAGTAGAAAAAAACAAAAATCAACCAAAAAGATTTTCTTTCATGCCTTGTAGGAGTAGAGATAATTCAAAAACATGATTGCACACCACCCCCCACTGCTTCACACAGCCAACCTTCTCTCTTCTTCGATGGTTTTGATTAAGAAGAACCCCTGGGCGGACATCAAGGCATATTTAAAGAACCTATAGGGGAGAAGAAGAAAAAATTCCACTGGAGAAAATGGTTATAAGCAGAAATGTTGGGAGCAGTACCTTATCCAAACATGAATTTGCAAATCAGGTGGAAGATTTCAAGAGTGATATGAGGCAGTTTCTTGCCATGCAACTGGATACCTTACAGATCCAAAGGAAGAAAGAGGAAGCCAAGAGGGCTTTGACCATCTTTTGTCCCAGGTGCACTAGAAAGCATCCTAGGAATGAATGCACAATGCACTCCCTAGAAATGTGTTTCATCTGTGAAGAATACCATCCTACGAATCAGTGCTCTTCCTTGCCTGAACTTAAAGCTGCATATCAGAGAGCCAAAGGAGCCACTGAATCACTCTATCATATGAACCAAAGGAGGCCACATGGACCCATACCTTACTAGCAGGGAATGGAAGGGACATCCCAGACCTATTATGACCCCTATCAAGCCACTTTCATGCCTTCTTAGGGCCCCCCTGCTCATCCTTCTTGGTTCACACCTCCTCCTTGTTCCTTCACAGATCCATATAATGCCCAACCAACTGCTCATTCGTTTCACTCTTATGCTCAGCCACAGCCTTAGTGGAATGCACCTCATCAGGGGTGGAGGCCCCAATACAACACTCCTCTCGCTCATTTTCGTCCACCACCTGCTCAACCGCAACCATCACCTCCTACTCCACCAAGGCAACCCCAAATTCCTGCCCAACCACAACCCCATCCGCATCCATCTCAAATATACACCTCCACTCAGCTACCCATACCGCAATTCCCAAAACCATACAATGGAGTAGCTCAATCCAATTGCAAAGCTGAGGCACACCATGTCCAAATGACTCCTCTTGAGCTCAATGATCTTCACCAAAGCTCAGGAAGAGTGTTGCAAAACAGAGATTCTATTGACAACATTGAAGGACCAAAGGCAAAATAAGATTCAAAAGAAAAGATCAGAGAACCATGGGCTGCACTTGATGAAGAAAAGAGATCAGGATCAGAGATTGAGAAAGCTCCCTCATGGTTACCATCAAATCCTCCATGTATTCAAGAGAAAGATCACCAAAAAGAGGAAGATGATAAAGCCATGATAGAAGAAGATATGAAGAGTGATCCAGATCAGCAAAAGGACCAAGCATATCAGAGCTATATTAAGATATGGTTCCAGACGGTCACTAAGTTGCAGTCGTACTCTCTTCCTCAGCTATGCTTGATCCCTTCAAAGTCAAATCATTTGGTCTCTGAAGTCCAGATAGCTGCCAAAGCATGCATTTCAAGCCTCCATGTCATTTTGTCTCTAATCTCGATGTGCACATGGCTCCATTGGAAGTATTCTTATACTTGAGAAAGATTTTATTTTTCAAGTAGGGTAGGGTAGAAAAAAAAAAAGGAAAAAAAAAAAGAGAAAAAATGAAAATGAGAAGAAAATAAAAATCTAAGGTGAAAACCTCCTTGGAGGCGCCTTAGATTGGCTCATTGATTGAAAACCTCCATGAGGTGATCAATGGGTTGGAAAAAAGAGAAGAAAAAGAATACGATCTTTGGGTGAAAACCTCCCTTGGAGGTGCCTAGGGCAGGCAATTAGGGTGAAAACCCCCATGAGGTGCCCTAGTTGTTTTCAAAAAAAAGAGAAAAAAAAGGCAAAAAAAGAAGAAAAAAACAGGCCTAATCTTTATGAAAAATTGCAGGTTGCATTGAATACGTTGTAGGTAAGGAGGGTCACGCAAAACGAGGATAGGGGTCCATACCATGCTCAAGGACACCCCCTCAGACACCCCCTCCATGGCCACTCACCTCTCCTAGGATTTGGTCACATTCGGGTTGAGATTGGGCCTTCTATGGGAAGCTATAGGACTTTCTACAAGAAGTTTTGTATTTCTACAGGAAACATCCTGTAGAGCTTTTGGAAGGGCCAGAATCGACTACAAAGAAGGATTTGGAGCTTGAAGCCCGTTAAGGAGGCATGCAACCACCCTTTTCTTCCATCCTCCACTCGTTCCATCTCCTTTCACCGCCATCACTCTCATTTGGGCAAATATACCTGCACATGCATACCAAAACCTTGTTTTTTTCAAATAAGAAAATTTGTTTTTTCCAAAATCAAAAATAAGGTCTTCTAAGGCTCACACACTTCACCTGTCTAGGTGACCTCAAGACCCTTCACCTGTGAACATGACTCCATTTATTTCAACATGCACCCCAGAAGGAGAAACGGCTACAGGATGTCCTACAGGAATCCTGTAGCAGCTGATCCAGCTGGAGCACCTACCATGAAGACACCAGCAGCTCCCAGAACCGGTGCATGCATTATTCGCCACCAGAGAAACGGGTCTCAAAGTCTCGTAGCCAGTAGCAGCCAATGAAGAGGAACTCCATCACCTGTGCACAATGCAGCAGCACGCAAATCTAGCATCCCTCGTCCCGAAACCTGAAAAACCCCACATCCACGGGCGCACACGTAAGTGCCTAACCTTATTTCGTCAAATTACATAAGCTATACTCTGAATATGCATGTCTGTGAGAATGGACGGATTGAACAAGGCTGGTTTCCATTCAACTGGCCACCACAGCCAATCAGGTAGCCTCGTAGGATTCGAATGGGATTGGTTGTGTCGAAAAGTCAGATAATTGACACGTGAGAAGTGTCCAGTCGGGGAGAAGCGGTAGTATGACAGGAATGGCAGTGGTAAATGCAGAGGGAAGAATTCGGCGGTTAGGGGCACGTTGGGGAATGACAGCAATGACGTCGGCCAACGGATCAGCGGGGACATCTCACCCCCGCGCCATGAATTCCGCAGCGTTTTGAAATCGGCCGATTGAATACTTATGATACACTACATTCATTTATGCTCACAACCGTTTTGCAGCCGAGTACGTGTCCTCCTCCTTTGCAAGTTGTTAGCTCGAGTTCTCAGTCTGTTCAAACGTCCTGCTACCACTCAGACTAGTCCTGCGCCACCGTAACCTCCTCCAGAAGCCGGGAACGATTTCTATAGGAAGCTGCGGTACAAGAAACACAGCATCCGAAGCAGCGCAGACTGTTCACGTCGAGAGTGGCAAGTTTCAGTGAGGTAGGCATAACTTAACTTTCCCATGCAAATAATTCCAAAGGTGGTGAATTCGACATATTGAGGGGGGTAGAGAAATGTGAATGCAATTCTGTCTGTCAAATCAAAAGTTTTTATATCATTGCCCGAAATTGTCTTCGTGATCTGCATGTGAGATTTCCTCCATGATTGAATGAAAAACCCCTCCTGTAGAAATTGTGACACTGTTAAAGCACCGGTAAAAATTGTAAATTTTATACGGTTGTGTGTATAATGGAGACGTAGCTCTGCGCTCCGTGTGAAAAATCCCAAAGTTTTCCTTTTGTATATGAGCCAGCAAGTTTAGCACAGGGTAATTGACCAAAGATATCTTTTTTTTTTACGCTCTGAGAAGGAAATCCACCCAGAATTCCCTGTCTGCGTGAAAGCGTGAGCAAACATAGAGTTTTACCATGCCTGGAGGGTTCATTAGAAAAGAACCTTCGGACTCCAATAAATTACAGGAAACCCCTGAGGTGGTGGACTTGTTTTCCCATGCACACTGGATGTCATTCTGTAACAAGCTTTAAGGTCACGATGACGAAATTGCGGAAGAATTCCCCCGGTAACTAAAACCGAAGTCAAAGACATTGGCCGTTGTCAACTTCAGAGGATTGACCCTCAGACTCACCCCACAGCTCATCAGCAGAGTAACTGATCTTCCAATGTGGGCACCCTGGGATAAGGAGGAGAATAAGTTGGGTCAGAATGCTAAAAAGGAGTTCTTCTTGCCAGAGGAACAATTCTTAGAAGACAAGAACGGAGTTCGGAGGACCAGCCTACAACCATTCTGGAGTGAATTCAGCCTCCAAATTATGAAGTATATTATGTGTGAGGGGCGATTTAGCATCGTATATGGCTATCATTTTCGGTTGCTCACAGAACTTAGGCACCACATGGACCTACCCTCAAAGCAAAAATTGAGCATTCCTTATTTCCTCCTGCAGTCCATGACTAAGTGTGCCACCAAACTCAGATAGGGGACACCAGACCAGCTAGCCCATCATGGGCTTATTAAGCTCCTCGTGGAAGATGCACTCCAAACTTTCACTATTCTGCTCTCCTGGGAAATTTTCCGGAATATGTCAAAGGATGATGACATCCGAGTCTTGGCCGAGGAGCTCACTTCTTCTAGAAATGAGGAGAACGAGCATACTGAGGCAGAGAAGAAGGTTAAAAAACAAGAAACCCATGGAAAAACACTGAAGAAAGAACAGAAAGAAACACCAGAAACAGGCAAGCTGCCAAAACAGGGGATGATAAAATTGCACCGACACCTAGGGAGAAAAGACTACAGAGCAGGGTAGAACGGACTTAGAAATTCCAAGTCAGTAAGGGCACCTCTAAGGCAACCTCAACCAAGTTCAAGGGAAAAGTCCCCTCAGCCAAGCAGGCTAAAACAATGCCCTCGGCTTCTACAGGAAAGCAGGAGAGTATTTCTACAGGAAAGTTTAAAACGGCTTCTACAGGAAACCAGAAAGCAACCGCTCCAGGACTTTCTACAGGAAGTCCGAAAGAAGGACACCAGAAGGAGAAGTCGGTCGAAATTCTAGCTAGGGAGGCAGCAGTTGTGCTGGCCACCCTAAGTACCTCTCCCAAGCCAAAAGAGAAACGAAAGAGGGAGACTCCTCTGTATTTTAAAGCGAGAAGGAGTGTAAGGATCAAGACTGGCAGACCCCAGCCTCCATCAAAAGAACTAATCACCATCGTGGATACCCCTACCACACCAAAGGATAAATTCCCCTCCAAGGCATCCATTACTTATGAGCCGGGAGCCCAAAAACATCCTCATGGAGAGAAAGAATGGAGAAATTGAGCTCAGAAGCCTCTCTACAGGATGCTGAGGCTATTCTTCAGGAAACTTTGGCTAGGCTAAAAGAAACTGAGAAGATGGAGGAGAGAGCAGCCAAGTCACCATAGGAGGAGGAGAGAGCAGCCAAGTCACCACAGAAGGAGGAGAAGGCCGATGTCATCATGGAACCAAGTCCCTAGCCCAACCTGGGCTCTTATTATAAGTTTTTGGAGGCCGGAAAAATTATTCCTCAAAAGTTGACAGTGCCACTGTTTCTAGCACTAGAGGAAGAAAGAGTACGAACCCACACTTGGATGAGGATCACTAAATCCAAGGGGGTAGCAAATATAGGACCTCTAGAGGAAAGGCTCAAGGAAACACAAGGGGAGTTGGCAAAAGTAAGGCATGTGGAAAGCTCCCAACAAGCCAAGTTAAGAGAAGAGAATGAGCTGCTCAGACAACAGCTCCAGCTGCAGGGACAGAGGAAAGAAGAGGACACGCCAACCAAGGACCCCTCAGCAGAGCCTCAAGGAAAAGAAGGGATGCAAGCTGATGTCGAGGAACTTAACCAACAACTACAAGAAAGGGAATTGTAGGCAGGTATGGAGATACAATCCCTGAAACAGCAGATGCAAGAAAAGGAGGCATAACTGGCCTGCATGGCCAGTTGGGCAATGGAAGCTCTGCAATGTAGGCAGCCGGCCAAATCCTGTGGCCTGTACCTAAGGGATCAGTGGCTGGAGTTCCAAATCAACACATTGGCACAGAGGGGTATCTCCCACATCCAAAACCCCCAGCAATTTATGGATTTATGTAACACCAGTTCATCGAAAGATAAGGCCAAGCTTTCAGAGTTTTACCTCCATAATTTGGCCCTTCCAAACATCACCTCGTGGGACCCCAACACATCAGTAGGGGACATGCAGCTGATGGCAATGACCTCATGGTTAAACCACGAAGAAAAGAGAGCAGCTGAGGTCAGGAATGTCATGGACCAGGAGTTACATGAACCACTGCTGATTAGAGTAGAGCCAGGGGACCCCACAGCATTGATATCCGCTCACCATCACCTAGCAACCAACTCTCAGGTTTTATTAGAGTACATGGATCGCCAGGCCCAAACCATAGCACACTTCGAGGATATGGAGGGATTATTAGGGGACAATTGTGTTCATGCTTGCACCTGTAGGTGGAACACATTGTCCCACAGCCTCAAACTCCGAGAATATCACACTCCAACTCGGATGAGGGAGGCCTTGGAACGGGTACCTCTCTACAAGAAGTCTATGCAGAACCTCCAAGCCAATTGGATAGGCCTCAAGCTAAGTCCACCCTTGCTTTTGGGATTGCTAGAGGGAGGCACAAAAGAGGAGGAGCATAAGCAGTGGGAAGAGGTGGAAAGGAAGGCCGGATTCCATGACAGTGTGGAGGACACTACTTCAGAAGCCTGGGATGTGAGGGTGGTGATTAAAGAAATGAAAGACGAGGAGCTGGACTAGTTGCTCAGAGGATGAGCAACCCTTTTAGTAGTGGGGTGATGATGAGCCCAAAATTGGTAACTTGTTGGGCTCATTTGGCCTAGTTATCCTTGTTCAGTCCTTGTTCAAATCCTTCATTTTCTAGAGCTTATGCATTATTTTCAGTATGTTTATGTCATTTGTACGAATAAGGGTAGTCACTCTTCCTAGGTGGCTAACACATGCTTATTTCAGGTTTTTTTACACATGTTGGAGCAAAATTGAGCAATCATGGGCTAAAAGACAACCAAGCCTGAGGTGAGGATTCATAGGGGGGTTGTCTATGGCATTAAATAAGCCTTCCTCGGGATCTTCACCCCCAACTCCGAGGTCCAAAGACCACCAAAAACGAATCTAGAAGGCAACCAAGCATATTTTAGAAGGGACTGTCTAACTCACAATTTGGACAGTCGAGTTCCACAGATTGAGGAGGCCAGCTAGGTCCCTCGTGATGTATAAATGTTGAGGCCTCAGCCTTCGTAAGGGACTTTTGAAATCATTGTGTATTTTGCACCTCAGTGCTGCTAGTTTTACTTTGTTCTTTTGTAGCCATTTTTGGCATCACTCTTATGATTATTTTTTGATAATGAGAAGCAGTTCGATTCCATATCAAATCTAAGTTTTCCATAGGAGCCATAGCTCTCAGGGTTGGGCCCAACCTGAGAGCCTAGGGCCTCCTTTCTGTACTGTTACTTTTCCTTTATGCATCACTGTTTCCCTTTATGCATTTGAACGTATTTCTGTTAGGCAGATTTAGTTATGTTGCTTCGACAGATCACTATTTATGAATGAAATTGCTTCAGGTGTTTTCGTAGGATAATCACAGAAAAAGCTTCAAAGAAAAGGGACAACCACACTCTCGGTTTCACCTCATCCTTATTGGATCAGGGGTTGGAATTGAAGAAACAGTTCTGCCCCAACAAAAACACTAGTTTGCTTGACCATGCAATCCTTAGTGTACTGTTTTCCTTTACAGAAGTTAGTTATGAGTTTAGAGCTCTGAAATGTTTCTCTGCATAGTTGATGTACATGGTTTTCTCTCCAATACAGCTATTGTTCCTTCATGCTTTTGATAGGTAGACTAGATTAGCTCAGGTTTTGATCATTTGCAAGACTTTGTTGATTTGGTCGAAGTACACCGTGCAGGGCATCTCCTCCACTCTTTCATCCACCCAAAGCATCATCTGAGCCACTTGTTCCATCTCCTAGCTGAGTTCCTCGTGTCCCATCTGTTCTTTTTTCCACGCAACCCTACCTTCTTGCTTAATCATTGCCTTAACCTTCTTCAACCCAAGTCAGCCTTCTACGCTTTCTCACCACTCCATCCACCAGTCCCTAGGCCGCTTTATACCCCTATCCTACCTCCAGATCCATCCATGCATCTTCCCTCACTCACCCATCCTCTAAAAACCAATTTTCAAACATCCTGTAGAAATTTCTGAACATCTTGTAGAAATTCCTGAACATCCTGTAGAACCCCTGCAAACTTCCTGTAGAAGCACAAAATGAGGTTTCTTGATAGCCAAACTTTGTGAAACTCTCTGGAAGAGTGTTAGGGACTCCTTAGGACCCCCTCTGAAACCTTTCCAACCTTTTCCAAGCATTTCTCCTCCTTGATCCACCCCTGCACAGTAAAGCACAGTTAAAGCACATGCATGATGAAATTGACAACTTAATCAAAAAAATACAAAAATATGTTTTCTTAGGACAAATGTAGTCTAAACACATTTATCTTACCTTCATAGAAGTAATGGCATCTCTTTCAGTAGTTTCCATTCTCATCTTTGCATAAGTAGGACTAGCTGGTAAAATTAGGGTTTGCTAGGGTTTGCGCTTTCCTTTAGTTTTTTTTCAATCTCTTTTCGCAAGTAGATTAGCTTCCTTTGAGTTAGCTCTCATCCATCAATTAGAAATCTTCTTCTAAGAGCTCATAGAAGTTGGCTAAATCCCCTAGCGGACTTGTGCCAGCTGACCAAGTGACAGCTGCGGCAAGAGCTAGTACTTGTGCATTCAGCACCGTCGCTTCCAAGTTTGTTACAAACAACCGGGTTGATAAAAGTAAAGAAGGGAGTCTCAGGAGTTGCAGCATTATTGCTGCAATGTTGGAGCCCACCATATTTTTGGCGCCATTGTCGGGGAAGCGTCAAAGTATTGGTGATTGTTGCTTTTCTTCTATTTTCTCCTACAACCTTCTGCTAAGTAGTTTATTTCATTTCCATTCTGCAATTTCATTTCCGCAAAATTAGATTAGAAATTTCCAGCTTTCATAGATTAGAATTTTAATTCCATAATTTCATTTCTGCAAGGGTAGATTATTATTTCAATTCTAAAAGTGTAGATTAGCTTTTCAATTTCGCAATTTCAATTCTGCAAGCGTAGACTAGCGTTTCATTCCTGCAATTTCATTTGAGCAAAATAGATTAGTCCTTTCCTGCTTTCATTTCAATTCTGCATTTTCATTTGAGCAAGATAGTTAGTTGCAGTTCAATCTATTTCAGTTTTACAGGTACAAGTAGAAAAAAACAAAAATCAACCAAAAATATTTTCTTTCATAGATTAGAATTTTAATTCCGCAATTTCATTTCTGCAAGCGTAGATTAGTATTTCAATTCTGCAAGTGTAGATTAGCTTTTCAATTCCGTAATTTCAATTCTACAAGCGTAGACTAGCATTTCATTCTGCAATTTCATTTGAGCAAAATAGATTAGTCCTTTCCTACTTTCATTTCAATTCCGCATTTTCATTTGAGCAAGATAGTTAGTTGCAGTTCAATCTATTTCAGCTTTGTAGGTACAAGTAGAAAAAAACAAAAATCAACCAAAAAGATTTTCTTTCATGCCTTGTAGGAGTAGAGATAATTCAAAAAAATGATTGCACACCACCCCCCACTGCTTCACACAGCCAACCTTCTCTCTTCTTCGATGGTTGTTATTAAGAAGAACCCCTGGGCGGACATCAAGGCATATTTAAAGAACCTATATGGGAGAAGAAGAAAAAATTCCACTGGAGCAAATGGCTATAAGCAGAAATGTTGGGAGCAGTACCTTATCCAAACATGAATTTGCAAATAAGATGGAAGATTTCAAGAGTGATATGAGGCCGTTTCTTGCCATGCAACTGGATACCTTACAGATCCAAAGGAAGCAAGAGGAAGCCAAGAGGGCTTTGACCATCTTTTGTCCCAGGTGCACTAGAAAGCATCCTAGGAACGAATGTCCAATGCACTCCCTAGAAATGTGTTTCGTCTGTGAAGAATACCATCCTACGAATCAGTGCCCTTCCTTGCCTGAACTTAAAGCTGCATATCAGAGAGCCAAAGGAACCAATGAATCACTCTATCACATGAACCAAACGAGGCCACATGGACCCATACCTTACCAGCAGGGAATGCAAGGGATATCCCAGACCTATTATGACCCCTATCAAGCCACTTTCATGCCTTCTTGGGGTCCCCCTACTCAACCTTCCTGGTTCACACCTCCTCCTTTTTCCTTCACAGATCCATATTATGCCCAACCAACTGCTCATTTGTTTCACTCTTATGCTCAGTCACAGCCTTAGTGGAATGCACCTCATCAGGGGAGGAGGCCCCAATACAACACTCCTCTCGCTCATTTTCCTCCACCACCTACTCAACCGCAACCATCGCCTCCTACTCCACCAAGGCAACCCCAAATGCCTGCCCAAACACAACCCCATCCGCATCCATCTCAAATATACACCTCCACTTAGCTACCCGTACCGCCATTCCCAAAACCATACAATGGAGTAGCTCAATCCAATTGCAAAGCTGAGGCACACCATGTCCAAATGACTCCTCTTGCGCTCAATGATCTTCACCAAAGCTTAGGAGAGTGTTGCAAAACAGAGATTCTATTGACAACATTGAAGGACCAAAGGCAAAAGAAGATTCAAAAGAAAAGATCAAAGAACCATGAGCTGCACTTGATGAAGAAAAGGGATCAGGATCAGAGATTGAGAAATCTCCCTCATGGTTACCATCAAATCCTCCATGTATTCAAGAGAAAGATCAGCAAAAAGAGCAAGATGAGAAAGTCATGATAGAAGAAGATATGAAGAGTGATCCAGATCAGCAAAAGGACCAAGGATATCAGAGCTATATTGAGATATGGTTCTAGACGATCACTAAGTTGCAGCCGTACTCTCTTCCTCAGCTATGTTTGATCCCTTCAAAGTCAAATCATTTGGTCTCTGAAGTCCCGATAGCTGTCAAAGCATGCATTTCAAGCCTCAACGTCATTTTGTCTCTAATCGCGATGTGCACATGGCTCCATTAGAAGTATTCTTATACTTGAGAACGATTTTGTTTTTCAAGTAGGGTAGGGTAAAAAAAAAAAAGAGAGAGAAAAAGAGAAAAAATGAAAATGAGAAAAAAATAAAAATCTAAGGTGTAAACCTCCTTGGAGGTGCCTTAGATTGGCTCATTGATTGAAAACCTCCATGAGGCGGTCAATGGGTTGGAAAAAAGAGAAGAAAAAGAATAAGATCATGGGTGAAAACCTCCCTTAGAGGCACCTAGGGCAGGAAATTAGGGTGAAAACCCCCATGAGGCACCCTAGTTGTTTTCAAAAGAAAAAGAGAAAAAAAAGGAAAAAAAGAAGAAAAAAACAGGCCTAATCTTTATGAAAATTGCAGGTTGCATGGAATACATTGCAGGTAAGGAGGGTCACGCAAAACGAGGATAGGGGTCCGTACCAGGCTTAAGGACACCCCCTCCATGGCCACTCACCTCTCCTAGGATTTGGTCACATTCGGGTTGAGATTGGGCCTTCTACAGGAAGCTATAGGACTTTCTACAGGAAGTTCTGTATTTCTACAGGAAACATCCTGTAGAGCTTTTGGACGGGCTAGAATCGACTACAGAGAAGGATTTGGAGATTGAAGCTTGTTAAGGAGGCATGCAACCACCCTTTTCTTCCATCCTCCACTTGTTCCACCTCCTTTCACCGCCATCACTCCCATCTAGGAAAATATACCTGCGCATGCATACCAAAACCCTGTTTTTTTCAAATAAGAAAATTTGTTTTTTCCAAAATAAAAAATAAGGTCTTCTGAGGCTCGCACACTTCACATGTCTAGGCGACGTCAAGACCCTTCACCTATGAACGTGACTCCATTTATTTCAGCATGCACCCCAGAAGGAGAAACGGCTACAGGATGTCCTACAAGAATCCTGGAGCAGCTGATCCAGCTAGAGCACCTACCATGAAGACACCAGTAGCTCGCAGAACCGGTGCGTGCAGTATTCGCCACCAGAGAAACGGGTCTCAAAGTCTCGTAGCTAGCAGCAGCCAATGAAGAGGAGCCCCATCACCTGTCCACAATGCAGCAGCACGCAGATCCAGCATCCCTCATCCCGAAACCTGAAAAACCCATGTTCACGGCCGCACAGGTAAGTGCATAACCATATTTCATCAAATTACATAAGCTATACTCTGAATATGCATGACTGTGAGAATGGATGGATTGAACAAGGCTGGTTGCCATTCAACTGGCCACCACAACTAGTCAGACGGCCTCATAGGATCCGAATGGGATTGGTTGTGTCGAAAAGTCAGATAATTGACACGTGGGAAGTGTCCAATAGGGGAGAAGCGGTAGTATGACAGGAATGGCGGCGGTAAATGTAGAGGGAAGAATTCAGTGGTCAGGGGCATGCTGGGGAATGATAACAATGACGTCGGCCAACGGATCAGCGGGGACAGCTCACCCCCGCACCATGAATTCTGCAACATTTCGAAATCGGCCGATTGAATACTTATGATGCACTGCAGTCATTTATGCTCACAACCGTTTTGCAGCCGAGTACGGTCCTCCTCCTCTGCAAGTTGTTAGCCCGAGTTCTCGCTCTGTTCAAATGTCCTGCTACCACTCAGACTAGTCATGTGCCACCATAACCTCCTCCAGAAGCCAGGAACGATTTCTATAGGAAGTTGCGCTACAGGAAACACAGCATCCGAAGCAGCGCAAATTGTTCACGTCGAGGGTGGCAATTTTCAGTGAGGGAGGCAAAACTTAACTTTCTCATGCAAATAATTCAAAAGGTGGCGAATTCGATGTATTGAGGGGGGTAGAGAAATGTGAATGCAATTATGTCTGTCGAATCAAAAGTTTTTATATCATTGCCCGAAATTGTCTTCGTGATCTGCATGCGAGATTTCCTCCACGATTGAATGAAAAAACCCCTCCTGTATAAATTGCGACACTGTCAAAGCACCGATAAAAATTGTAAATTTTATATGGTTGTATGTATAATGGAGACGTAGCTCTGTGCTCCGTGTGAAAAATCCCGAAGTTCTCCTTCTGTATATGAGCCAGCAAGTTCAGCATAGGGTAATTGACCAAAGATATCTTTTTTTTTACACTCTGAGAAGGAAATCCACCTAGAATTCCCTGTCTGCGTGAAAGCGCGAGCAAACATAGAGTTTTACCATGCTAGGAGGGTTCATTAGAAAAGAACCTTCGAACTCCAAGAAATTATGGGAAACCCCTGAGGTGGTGGACTTGTTTTCCCGTGCACACTGGATGTCATTCTGTGACAAGCTTCAAGGTCACGATAACGAAATTGTGGAAGAATTCCTCCGGTCCCTAAAGCTAAAGTCAAAGACATTGGCCGTTGTCAGCTTCATAGGATTGACCCTCAGACTCACCCCACATCTCATCAACAGAGTAACTGATCTTCTAATGGGGGTACCCTGGGATAAGGAGGAGAGTAAGTTGGGTCAGAAAGCTAAAAAAGAGTTCTTCTTGCTAGAGGAACAATTCTTAGAAGACAAGAACGGAGTTTGGAGGACCAGCCTACAATCGTTCTGGAGTGAAGTCAGCCTCCAAATTATGAAGTATATTACGTGTGAAGGGAAATTTAGCATCGTATATGGCTATCATTTTTGGTTGCTCACAGAACTCAGGCACCACATGGACCTACCCTCAAAGAAAAAATTGAGCATTCCATATTTCCTCCTGCGGTCCATGACTGAGTGTGCCACCAAACTCAGAGAGGGGACTCCATACTAGCTAGCCCATCATGGTCTTATTAAGCTCCTCGTGGAAGATGCACTCCAAACTTTCACTGTCCCTCTCTCCTGGGAAAGTTTCCGGAATATGTCAAAGGATGATGACATCTGAGTATTGGCCGAGGAGCTCACTTGCTCTAACAGTGAGGAGAAGGAGCATACTCAGGCAAAGAAGAACGTTAAAAAACAAGAAACCCCTGGCAAAACGCTGAAGAAAGAACAGAAAGGAACACCAGAAACGGGGCAAGCTGCCAAAACAGGGGATGATAAATTGCACCAACACCCAGGGAGAAAAGACTACAGAGCAGGGCAGAACGGACTGAGAAATTCCTAGTCAGTAAAGGCACCTCTAAGGCAACCTCAACCAAGTTCAAGGGAAAAGTCCCCTCATCCAAGCAAGCTAAAACAGTGCCCTCGGCTTCTACAGGAAAGCAGCAGAGTATTTCTACAGGAACGTTGAAAACGGCTTCTACAGGAAGCCAAAAAGCAACCGCTATAGTACTTTCTACAGGAAGTCCTAAAGAAGGACAGCAGAAGGAGAAGTCGGCCGAAATTCTAGCTAGGGAGACAGCAGTTGTGCTGGCCACCCTAAGTACCTCTCCCAAGCCAAAAGAGAAACGAAAGAGGGAGACTCCTCTGTATTTTAAAGTGAGAAGGAGTGTAAGGATTAAGACTGGTAGACCCCAGCCTCCATCAAAAGAGCCAATCACCATTGTGGATACCCCTGCCACACCAAAGGATAAATTCCCCTCCAAGGCATCCATTACTTATGAGCGGGGGAGCCCAAAAACATCCTCATGGAGGGAAAGAATGGAGAAATTGAGCTCAGAAGCCTCTCTACAGGATGCTGAGGCTATTCTACAGGAAACTTTGGATAGGCTTAAAGAAATTGAGCAGATGGAGGAGAGAGCAGCCAAGTCACCATAGGAGGAGGAGAGAGCAGCCAAGTCACCACAGAAGGAGGAGAAGGCCGATGTCATCATGGAACCAAGTCCCCAGCCCAACCTGGGCTCTTATTATAACTTTTTGGAGGCCGGCAAAATTATTCCTCAAAAGTTCATAGTGCCACTGTTTCTAGCACTAGAGGAAGAAAGAGTACGAACCCACACTTGGATGAGGATCGCTAAATCCAAGGGGGTAGCAAATATAGGACCTCTAGAGGAAAGGCTCAAGGAAACACAAAGGGAGTTGGCAAGTGTAAGGCATGTGGAAAGCTCCCAAAAGGCCAAGTTAAGAGAAGACAATGAGCTGCTCAGACAACAGCTCCAGCTGTAGGGACAGAGGAAAGGAGAGGACACGACAGCCAAGGACCCCTCAGCAAAGCCTCAAGGAAAAGAAGGGATGCAAGCTGATCTCGAGGAACTTAACCAACAGCTATAGGAAAGGGAATTGTAGGCAGGTATGGAGATACAATCCCTGAAACACCAGATGCAAGAAAAGGAGGCGCAACTGGCCTGCATGGCCAGTTGGGCAATGGAAGCTCTGCAATGTAGGCAGCCAGCCAAATCCTATGGCCTGTACCTAAGGGATCAGTGGCTACAGTTCCAAATCAACACATTGGCACAGAGGGGTATCTCCCACATCCAAAACCCCCAGCAATTCATGGATTTATGTAACACCAGTTCATCGGAAGATAAGGTCAAGTTTTCAGAGTTTTACCTCCATAATTTGGCCCTTCCAAACATCACCTCGTGGGACCCCAACATAGCAGTAGGGGACATGCAGCTGATAGGAATGACCTCATGGTTAAACCACAAAGAAAAGAGAGCAGTTGAGGTCAAGAATGTCATGGACCAGGAGTTACATGAACCACTGCTGATTAGAGCAGAGCCAGGGGACCCCACAACATTGATATCCAGTCACCAGTGCCTAGCAACCAACTCTCAGGGTCTATTAGAGTACATGGATCTCCAGGCCCAACCCATAGCACACTTCGAGGATATGGAGCGATTATTATGGGACAATTATGTTCATGCTTGCACCTGTAGGTGGAACACATTGTCCCACAACCTCAAAATACGAGAATATCACACTCCAACTTGGATGAGGGAGGCCTTGGCAAGGGTACCTCTCTACAAGAAGTCTATGCAGAACCTCCAAGCCAATTGGATGGGCCTCAAGCTAATTCCAACCTTGCTTTTGGGATTGTTAGAGGGAGGCACAGAAGAGGAGGAGCATAAGCAGTGGGAAGAGGTGGAAAGGAAGGCCGGATTCCATGACAGTGTGGAGGACACTACTTCAGAAGCATGGGATGTGAGGGTGGCGATTAAAGCAATGAAAGACGAGGAGCTGGACTAGTTGCTTAGAGGATGAGAAACCCTTTTAGTAGGGGGCGATGATGAGCCCCAAAATTGGTAACTTGTTGGGCTCATTTGGCCTAATTATCCTTTTTCAGTCCTTGTTCAAATCCTTCATTTTCCATAGCTTATGCATTATTTTCAGTATGTTTATGTCACTTGTATGAATAAGGGTAGTCACTCTTCCTAGGTGGCTAACATGTGCTTATTTCAGGATTTTTGACACATGTTGGAGCAAAATCCAGCAATCATGGGCTAAAAGACAGCCAAGCCTGAGGTGAGGATTCGTAGGGGGGTTGTCTATGGCATTAAATACCCCTTCCTCGGGATCTTCATCCCCAACTCCGAGCTCCAAGGACCACCAAAACTGAATCTAGAAGGCAGCCAAGCAGATTTTAGAAGGGACTGTCCAACTCACAGTTTGGACAGCCGAGTTCCACAGATTGAGGAGGCCAGCTAGGCCGCTTTGATGTATAAATGTTGAGGCCTCAGCCTTCGTAAGGGACATTTGAAACCATTGTGTATTTTGCACCTCAGTGCTGCTAGTTTTACTTTGTTCTTTTGTAGCCATTTTTTTGGCATCACTCTTATGATTATTTTTTGATAATGAGAAGCAGTTTGATTTCATATCAAATCTGAGTTTTCCATAGGAGCCATAGCTCTCAGGGTTGGGCCCAACCTGAGAGCCTAGGGCCTCCTTTCTGTACTGTTACTTTTCCTTTATGCATCAGTGTTTCCCTTTATGCATTTGAACGTATTTCTGTTAGGCAGATTTAGTTATGTTGCCTGGATAGATCACTGTTTATGAATGAAATTGCTTCAAGTTCTTTTGCAGGATAATAACATAAAAAACTTCAAAGAAAAGGGACAACCACACTCTCGGTTTCACCTCATCCTTATTGGATCAAGGGCTGGAATTGAAGAAACAGTGCTGCCCCAACAAAAACACTAGTTTGCTTGACCATGCAATCCTTAGTGTATTGTTTTCCTTTACAGAAGTTAGTTATGAGTTTAGAGCTCTTAAATGTTTCTCTGTATAGTTGATGTACATGGTTTTCTCTCCAATACAGCTATTGTTCCTTCATGCTTTTGATAGGTAGACTAAATTAGCTCAGGTTTTGATCATTTGCAAGACTTTGTTGATTTGGTCGAAGTACACCGTGCAGGGCATCTGCTCCACTCTTTCATCCACCGAAAGCATCATCTGAGCCACTTGTTTCGTCTCCTAGCTGAGTTCCTCGTCTCCCATCTGTTCTTTTTTCGACGTAACCCTACCTTCTTGCTTAATCATTGCCTTAGCCTTCTCCAAGCCAAGTCAGCCTTCTACACCTTCTCACCACTCCATCCACCAGTCTCTAGGCTGCTTTAGACCCCTATCCTACCTCCAGATCCATCCATGCATCTTCCCTCACTCACCCATCCTCTAAAAACCAATTTTCAAACATCCTGTAGAAATTTTTGAACATCCTGCAGAAATTCCTGAACATCCTGTAGAACCCCTGGAGACTTCCTGTAGAAGCTCACAAATGAGGTTTCTTGATAGCCAAACTTTGTGAAACTCTCTGGAAGAGTGTTAGTGACTCCTTAGACCCCCTCTGAACCTTTCCAACATTTTCCAAGCATTTCTCCTCCTTGATCCACCCCTGCACAGTAAAGCACAGTTAAAGCACATGCATGATGAAATTGACAACTTAATCAAAAAAATACAAAAGATGTTTTTTTAGGACAAAGGTAGTCCAAAAACATGTATTTTACCTTCATAGAAGTAATGGCATCTCTTTTGAGTAGTTTACATTCTCATCTTTTCATCAGTAGGACTAGCTAGTAGAATTAGGGTTTGCTAGAGTTTGCGCTTTCCTTCAGTTTTTTTTCGATCTCTTTTCGCAAGTAGATTAGCTTCCTTCAAGTTAGCTCTCATCCATCAATTAGAAAGCTTCTTCTAAGAGCTCATTGAAGTTGGCTAAAGCCCCTAGCAGACTTGTGCCAGCTGACCAAGTGACAGCTGCGGCAAGAGCTAGTACTTGTGCATATAGCACCGTCGCTTCCAAGTTTGTTACAAACAATCGGGTTGATAAAAGTAAAGAAGGGAGTCTCAAGAGTTGCAGCATTATTGCTACAATACTAGAGCCCACCATCTTTTTTGTGTCGTTGCCGGGGAAGCGTCAGAGTATTGGTGATTGTTGCTTTTCTTCTATTTTCTCCTACAACCTTTTGCTAAGTAGTTTATTTCATTTCCATTCTGCAATTTCATTTCCGCAAAAGTAGATTAGGCATTTTCTGCTTTCATAGATTAGAATTTTAATTCCGCAATTTCATTTCTGCAAGCGTAGACTAGTATTTCAATTCTGCAAGTGTAGATTAGCTTTTCAATTCCGCAATTTCAATTCTGCAAGCGTAGACTAGCATTTCATTCCTGCAATTTCATTTGAGCAAAATAGATTAGTCCTTTCCTGCTTCCATTTCAATTCCGCATTTTCATTTGAGTAAGATAGTTAGTTGCAGTTCAATCTATTTCAGTTTTGTAGGTACAAGTAGAAAAAAACAAAAATCAACCAAAAATATTTTCTTTCATACCTTGTAGGAGTAGAGATAATTCAAAAAAATGGTTGCACACCACCCCCCACTACTTCACACAGTCAACCTTCTCTCTTCTTCGATGGTTGTGATTAAGAAGAACCCCTGGGAGGACATCAAGGCATATTTAAAGAACCTATAGGGGAGAAGAAGAAAAAATTCCACTAGAGAAAATGGCTACAAGAAGAAATGTTGGGAGGAGTACCTTATCCAAACATGAATTTGCAAATCAGATGGAAGATTACAAAAGTGATATGAGGCAGTTTCTTGCCATGCAACTGGATACCTTACAGATCCAAAGGAAGCAAGAGGAATCCAAGAGGGCTTTGACCATCTTTTGTCTCAGGTGCACTAGAAAGCATCCTAGGAACAAATGTCCAATGCACTCCCTAGAAATGTGTTTCGTCTATGAAGAATACCATCCTATGAATCAGTGCCCTTCCTTGCCTAAACTTAAAGCTGCATATCAGAGAGCCAAAGGAGCCACTGAATCACTCTATCATATGAAAAAAAGGAGGCCACATGGACCCATACCTTACCAGCAGGGAATTCAAGGGACATCCCAGACGTATTATGATCCCTATCAAGCCACTTTCATGCCTTCTTGGGGTCCCCCTGCTCATCCTTCCTGGTTCACACCTCCTCCTTGTTCATTCACAGATCCATATTATGCCCAACCAACTGCTCATTCATTTCACTCTTATGCTCAGCCATAGCCTCAGTGGAATGCACCTCATCAAGGGTGGAGGCCCCAATACAACACTCGTCTCGCTCATTTTCCTCCACCACTTGCTCAACCGTAACCATCGCCTCCTACTCCACCAAGGCAACCCCAAATGCCTGCCCAACCACAACCCCATCCGCATCTATCTCAAATATACACCTCCACTCAGCTACCCATACCGCCATTCCCAAAACCATACAATGGAGTAGCTCAATCCAATTGCAAAGCTGAGGCACACCATGTCCAAATGACTCCTCTTCAGCTCAATGATCTTCACCAAAGCTCAGGAAGAGTGTTGCAAAACAGAGATTCTATTAACAACATTGAAGGACCAAAGGCAAAAGAAGATTCAAAAGAAAATATCAAAGAACCATGGGCTGCACTTGATGAAGAAAAGAGATCAAGATCAGAGATTGAGAAAGCTCCCTCATGGTTACCATCAAATCCTCCATGTATTCAAGAGAAAGATCAGCATGTAAACCGACTTGGAGGCGTCTTAGGTTGGCTCATTGATTGAAAACCTCCATGAGGCGGTCAATGGGTTGGAAAAAGAGAAGAAAAAGAATAAGATCCTTGGGTGAAAACCTCCCTTAGAGGTGCCTAGGGCAGGAAATTAGGGTGAAAACCCCCATGAGGCGCCCTAGTTGTTTTCAAAAAAAAGAGAAAAAAAAGGTAAAAAATAGGCCTAATCTTTATGAAAATTACAGGTTGCACGGAATACATTGCAGGTAAGGAGGATCATGCAAAATGAGGATAGGGGTCCGTACCAGACTCAAGGACACCCCCTCAGACACCCCCTCCATGGCCACTCACCTCTCCTAGGGTTTGGTCACATTCGGGTTGAGATTGGGCCTTCTACAGGAAGCTACAGGACTTTCTACAGGAAGTTCTGTATTTCAACAGGAAACATCCTGTAGAGCTTTTGGACGGACCAGAATCGACTACAGAGAATGATTTGTTGCTTGAAGCCCGTTAAGGAGGCATGCAACCACCCTTTTCTTCCATCCTCCACTCGTTCCACCTCCTTTCACCGCCATCACTCTCATCTGGGCAAATATACCTCCACATGCATACCAGAACCCTGTTTTTTTCAAATAAGAAAATTTGTTTTTTCCAAAATAAAAAATAAGGTCTTCTAAGGCTCGCACACTTCACCTGTATAGGCAACCTCAAGACCCTTCACCTGTGAACGTGACTCCATTTATTTCAACATGCACCCCAGAAGGAGAAACGACTACAGGATGTCCTACAAGAATCCTGTAGCAGCTGATCCAGCTGGAGCACCTACCATGAAGACACCAGCAGCTCGCACAACCGGTGCATGCAGTATTCACCACCAGAGAAACGGGCCTCAAAGTCTCGTAGCCAGCAGTAGCCAATGAAGAGGAGCTCCAGCACCTGTGCACAATGCAACAGCACGCAGATCCAGCATCCCTCGTCCCAAAACCTGAAAAAACCCACGTCCACAACCGCACAGGTAAGTGCCTAACCTTATTCCGTCAAATTACATAAGCTATACTCTGAATATGCATGACTGTGAGAATGGACGGATTGAACAAGGTTGGTTGCCATTCAACTGGCCACCACAGCCATTCAGGTGGCCTCGTAGGATCCGAATGGGATTGGTTGTGTCGAAAAGTCAGATAATTGACACGTGGGAAGTGTCCAGTCAGGGAGAAGCGGTAGTATGACAGGAGTGGCGGCGGTAAATGTAGAGGGAAGAATTTGGCTGTCAGGGGCATGCTGGGGAATGATAGCAATGACATCGGCTAATGGATCAGCGGGGACATCTCACCCCCGTGCCATGAATTCCGCAGCATTTCGAAATCGGCCGATTGAATACTTATGATGCACTACAGTCATTTATGCTCACAACCGTTTTGCAGCCGAGTATGCATCCTCCTCCTTTGCAAGTTGTTAGCCCGAGTTCTCAGTATCTTCAAACATCCTGCTACCGCTCAGACTAGTCCTGTGCCACCGTAACCTCCTCCAGAAGCGGGGAATGATTTCTATAGGAAGCTGCGCTACAAGAAACACAGCATCTGAAGTAGCGTAGACTGTTCACATCGAGGGTGGCAATTTTCAGTGAGGTAGGCAGAACTTAAATTTCCCATGCAAATAATTCCAAAGGTGGTGAATTTGATGTATTGAGGGGGGTAGAGAAATGTTAATGCAATTCTGTCTGTCGAATCAAAAGTTTTTATATCATTGCCCGAAATTGTCTTCGTGATCTGCATGCAAGATTTCCTCCACGATTGAATGAAAAAACCCCTCCTGTAGAAATTGTGACACTGTCAAAGCACCGGTAAAAATTGTAAATTTTATATGCCTGTGTGTATAATGGAGACGTAGCTCTATGCTCCATGTGAAAATTCCCAAAGTTCTTCTTCTGTATATGAGCCGGCAAGTTCAACACAAGGTAATTGACAAAGATATCTTTTTTTTTATGCTCTGAGAAGGAAATCCACCCAAAATTCCCTGTCTGCGTGAAAGTGCGAGCAAACACAGAGTTTTACCATGTCAGGAGGGTTCATTAGAAAAGAACCTTCGGACTCCAAGAAATTACGGGAAACCCCTGAGGTGGTGGACTCGTTTTCCTGTGCACACTGGATGACATTCTATGACAAGCTTCAAGGTCACGATGACGAAATTGCGGAAGAATTCCTTCGGTCCCTAAAGCCGAAGTCAAAGACATTGGCCGTTGTCAACTTCAGAGGATTGACCATCAAACTCACCCCACAGCTCATCACCAGAGTAACTGATCTTCTAATGGGGGTACCCTAGGATAAGGAGGAAAGGAAGTTGGGTCAGAAAGCTAAAAAAGAGTTCTTCTTGCCAGAGGAACAATTCTCAGAAGATAAGAACGGAGTTCGAAGGACTAGCCTACAACCGTTCTGGAGTGAAGTCAGCCTCCAAATTATGAAGTATATTACGTGTAAGGGGTGATTTAGCATCATATATGGCTATCATTTTCGGTTGCTCACAGAACTCAGGCACCACATTGACCTACCCTCAAAGAAAAAATTGAGCATTCCTTATTTCCTCCTGCAGTCCATGACTGAGTGTGCCACCAAACTCAGAGAGGGGACACCAGACCAGCTAGCCCATCATGGGCTTATTAAGCTCCTCATGGAAGATGAACTCCAAACTTTCACTGTCCCTCTCTCCTGGGAAATTTTCCGGAATATGTGAAAGGATGATGACATCTGAGTCTTGGCCGAGGAGCTCACTTCCTCTAGCAGTGAGGAGAAGGAGCATACTCAGGCAGATAAGAAGGTTAAAAAACAAGAAACCCCTGGAAAAACACTGAAGAAAGAACAAAAAGAAACACCAAAAACAGGGCAAGCTACCAAAATAGGGGATGATAAAATTGCACTGACACCCAGGGAGAAAAGACTACAGAGCAGGGCAGAACGGACTGAGAAATTCCAAGTCAGTAAGGGCACCTATAAGGCAACCTCAACCAAGTTCAAGGGAAAATTCCCCTCAGCCAATCAGGCTAAAATAGTGCCCTTAGCTTCTATAGGAAAGCAGCAGAGTATTTCTATAGGGAAGTTGAAAATGGCTTCTACAGGAAGCCAGACAGCAACCGCTACAAGACTTTCTACAAGAAGTCCGAAAGAAGGACAGCAGAAGGAGAAGTCAGCCGAAATTCTACCTAGGGAGGCAGCAGCTGTGTTGGCCACCCTAAGTACCTCTCCCAAGCCAAAAGATAAACGAAAGAGGGAGACTCCTCTGTATTTTAAAGCGACGAGTGTAAGGATTAAGACTAGCAGACCCCAACCTCCATCAAAAGAGCCAATCACCATCGTGGATACCCCTACCACACCAAAGGATAAATTCCCCTCCAAGGCATCCATTACTTATGAGCAAGGGAGCCCAAAAAAATCCTCATGGAGGGAAAGAATGGAGAAATTGAGCTCAGAAGCCTCTCTACAAGATGCTGAGGCTATTCTACAGGAAACTTTGGCTAGGCTGAAAGAAACTGAGCAAATGGAGGAGAGAGCAGCCAAGTCACCATAGGAGGAGGAGAGAGCAGCCAAGTCACCACAGAAGGAGGAGAAGGCTGATGTCATCATGGAACCAAGTCCCCAGCCCAACCTGGGCTCTTATTATAACTTTTTGGAGGCCGAAAAAATTATTCCTCAAAAGTTGACAGTGCCACTGTTTCTAGCACTAGAGGAAGAAAGAGTACGAACCCACACTTGGATGAGGATCGCTAAATCCAAGGGGTTAGCAAATATAGGACCTTTAGAGGAAAGGCTCAAGGAAACACAAAGGGAGTTGGCAAGAGTAAGGCATGTGGAAAGCTCCCAGCAAGCCAAGTTAAGAGAAGAGAATGAGCTGCTCAGACAACAGCTCCAGCTGCAGGGACAGAGGAAAGGAGAGGGCACGGCAGCCAAGGACCCCTCAACAGAGCCTCAAGGAAAAGAAGGGATGCAAGCTGATCTCGAGGAACTTAACCAGCAGCCACAGGAAAGGGAGTTGCAGGCAGGTATGGAGATACAATCCCTGAAATAGCAGATGCAAGAAAAGGAGGCACAACTAGCCTACATGGCTAGTTGGGCAATGGAAGCTCTGCAATGTAGGCAGCCGGCCAAATCCTGTGGCCTGTACCTAAGGGATCAGTGGGTGCAGTTCCAAATCAACACATTGGCACAGAGGGGTATCTCCCACATCAAAAACCCCCAGCAATTCACGAATTTATGTAACACCAGTTCATCGGAAGATAAGGCCAAGCTTTCAGAGTTTTGCCTCCATAATTTGGCCCTTCCAAACATCACCTCGTGGGACCCCAACAAAGCAGTAGGAGACATGCAGCTGATGGCAATGACCTCATGGTTAAACCACGAAGAAAAGAGAGCAGTTGAGGTCAGGAATGTCATGGACCGGGAGTTACATGAACCACTGTTGATTAGAGCAGAGCCAGGGGACCCCACAACATTGATATCCGCTCACCAGCGCCTAGCAACCAACTCTCAGGTTTTATTAGAGTACATGGATCGCCAGGCCCAAGCCGTAGAACACTTCGAGGATATGGAGCGATTATTAGGGGACAATTGTGTTCATGCTTGCACCCGTAGGTGGAACACATTGTCCCACAACCTCAAAATCTGAGAATATCACACTCCAACTCGGATGAGGGAGCCCTTGGCACAGGTACCTCTCGACAAGAAGTCTATGTAGAACCTCCAAGCCAATTGGATAGGCCTCAAGCTAAGTCTGCCCTTGCTTTTGGGATTGTTAGAGGGAGGCACAGAAGAGGAGGAGCATAAGCAGTGGGAAGAGGTGGAAAGGAAGGCTGGGTTCCATGACAGTGTGGAGGACACTACTTCAGAAGCATGGGATGTGAGGGTGGCGATTAAAGCAATGAAAGACGAGGAGCTGGACTAGTTGCTCAGAGGATGAGCAACCCTTTTAGCAGGGGGTGATGATGAGCCCCAAAATTGGTAACTTGTTGGGCTCATTTGGCCTAATTATCCT
>APFE030012365.1:4104-16845 GCA_000404065.3 Pinus taeda
TTAAGCACAACATTCAACACTTATGAACATGTATTATGACTATTGAGACTACTTTACTTCTGAATATAATTTGAAGAGAGTGTTTTCCATTTTCTCATTGTTCTTGCTATGGAATGTGATTTCTAATCTGTAGTAGCTAAAACTTTGAAGTGTACCAAGAAATGGTGGAGGGCCCTAATTCTCAGCTAAGTACACTGCAGTGTAATTTTATGCATAATTGTGAATATTTTAGATGTTTTTTTTGCAGTTCTTGTGAATATTTTCTGAATAGATTCATTACATGCCACGTTCATTTATGTTTTTGAATGATTTCATTTCAGTAATTATTTTAAGAAATGAATGAAAACCAAGGCATCTAAGTTAGATCCTCTTCCTTCTAGATTAAGAACTGAATTGTAAATTGTGTTTATGCATTTGATCTTTTATTTCTTTGGTTTTTTATATGATTTATGGTGAACTGATCTTGTTGGGGTAAGAATAATGAGGAAGGACAAGCAAGACCTCTAAGTTAGAGCCTCTCCCTCATTTCCTATGCTCCAAAAACAGTCATTGCACTCTTGCTTCTAGATTAAATTTTTATAGTTTCTTTTCAAGTAATTTATTTTGGTAATATCCATTTCCATTATTTTTATTTGAAAAACTAATTCTTACACTAGTTAATCTAAGCTTCCATAAACATTGGTTTTCTTCTAAGCCTACCAACCTGGATTGATAAGAAAATACATGTTTTAATTTACACAGTAAAATGAACCAACAAAAGCATCGCCTCTACTTTGCACCAGTGCTCACATTACCATACATGCAGAAACCATTTGAGATTGAGATAAACGCCTTCGACTATGCTATTGGTGCAGTTCTTACTCAGCAAGGTCATCTAGTGGCTTACCACAGTGAGACACATTCAAACACAATCCGAAAGTATCCCACTTACGACAAATAAATGTATTCCATTGTGTAGTCTTGTCTTTAATGGAAGAATTACATTCTAGATAAGGAAACGATCATCCACACAAACCACCGATTGCTATAGTTCAAACAGATAGTAGGGAAGTTGTAGAATGATCACCATTAGAAATGGTCCGCATACCTGCAACAATTCCATTTGAACATTAAGTATAAGAAGGGCAGCACCAATAATGTTGGAGACTGCCATAGCCGACCACCAGTCATGGCACTAATCACTGTGCTCGACTCCTGTGGGTACAAAACTTTGCGATGGCCACCTCTTTACAAGAGTGATCCAGAATTCAGCATCAAATACTAGACACTCCTAGAAGGTAAGAAAGTTCCAAATTTTCACTGCCACGATGCATTGTCATTGCCCTAGGGCACATCTGTATTCCTTTAAGTTAGTGTGCCAAGATGATTTAGGAGGCACACTATAGCTGGGTCACTAGACATTTCGGAGTAGAGAAAATAGTGGCAGTACCGCAGAAGTAATTTTATTGGCCAAACCTTGGTTAGGATGTTGGGAGATACATTAAATCCTACACTACTTGTGCCATTTCCAAACCAACCATCAAGGAGCAAGGCCTATATACTACTCTTCCTACTCCTATTCGACCTCGAGAATCCATCTCCATGGATTACATGTCAAGCCTTCCTTCTACTAAGTAGGGCAATGACTTCATTTTCGTGGTTGTCGGCAGATTCTCTAAGATGGCCATTATGGCAGTGTGCAAGAAGAGTATCACAATGGAGACCACTGCTAAGCTATTCTTTGAGTGAGTTTGTCTACACTTTGGGATCCCACAATCAATTGTCTCTAGTCAAGACAGCTGATTTCTAAGTACATTTTTCTCACATCTGTAGTTGATGTTGGATACCAAACTCACTAATTCCATGGCTTTCGATCCCCAAACTGATGACCAAATAGTAGTCAACAACAAAATGATCATACACATCTTCCACATGTATAGCTTGAAGCATCCACACACATGTGATGAAAGCCTCCCCTATGTCCATCACATCTACAAGACAGCTCTCCACATCTCAACGGGTCACTGCCCCTCTCAGGTAGGGCTAGGATTTAAAATTATTATGTCCCATTAATGTGGCCATACCATTTGCAGCTACTCAAGCAGATTTCGCTCATGCCCATTCTAACTCGGATAGGGACAACAACTTCATTGAGCACATTCAACACATCCTCCAGTAGGTCTATGATATATTGGATAAAGCAAATGCTAAGTACAAGGAGCACAATGATCAACATCAAGTGTTGAACAAGTTCATGGTGGGCAACATAGTTTGGCTACATTTGCAAAAGGAGCACCTCACTAGACTGCATCACAAGCTTTTCCCACTCTGATATGGGCCATACACTCTCACCAAGGTTATAGGGGACAATGCCTTTGAGCTCCATATTCCACCAATCCTTTCTCTGCACCCAGTGTTCAATGTAGACTACCTTTGGCAATACTTTCCACCATTACTGGACACATCTAACATTGCAGAACAACTCACACCAACAAATCTAAACCCATATGTTGATGATGTTTGACCCTCCAACATTCAGAGGATCACCCCGGTATGAAGCCCCAACTAGACCTCACACCAATTGGTGCGGGAATCCCATCCAGTACGATGGCCCAGTTGCCACTATCTTAAGGATTTGCCTCAACTCTTGCTTGTCAGCACAAGAGAGTGGTCTTCTTTGTCTTCGATAAGTGAGGTTCACGTGTGTAGTGAGTGTAAGTGTCACTTGTGTTAATGGTTCTTTCACTGTTGACAGAGAGGGTGAGAGTGAGTCCTATGTCGGTTGGGAGTAGTCCCAACGCTGCTAGGGACACACAACACAACAAGATGTGCATAGCTTCCAGCGGAGCAGTCCACACAAATGCGGCAATCACAACACACAAGGGAAGATAACATGTATAACACTTAGTGGATTAGTCAACATGAGTGCAACGGTTGTTTACAACAGGTTTTATGTGAAAGGTTTGACTGATGTCCAGGAGAGTGGTCTACATGGGTGAGATAGCATTAACAGCATAAACAACACATTTCCATTAATAGATTATGTATTACAACAAGTTAAATAGTTCAAATGTGAAACACGGGTTAAAGAAACATGCATCACAAGTGCTAAAGATTAGTCTTGCAACAATTACAATATGTGTGAAAATGTAGTGGCCTATTAGTAGGCTTCTGAATTAAGTGAAAGTTCCAAGACACATCATTACACCATACATCACTAACCTCATGTGAGGGACATTGGAGCCACTGATTACTCCTCAAAGAAAAGATTATAGACTCTCTTGGCTATGTGGGAGGAGTTGAGGTGAAAAGTCCTTTGCATCTACAAATGAGGGGGTATTTATATCCATGGGGTGAAACTAATCCTTGTGGCTGTTCAACTACCCTCATGACTGTTTGACTTCCATGACTCTTTGTACAACAATTGTGTCTCTTGGACTTCCACATTACATTAAATTGATACATAGTATGTTCCACAATAGATACACGGACGACATGACTCATGACATGAATCGACATGACAGTGCTGGTACATTTGTGCTGCTACTGGTGTGCATGTTGAGTTGCAGTGTTGATGGGTGATGGTTGTCCTCATGGTGTGTCATAGCTTCACCTCTGCCTAGCAAATTGTGTGGAGTCTTCGATGGTCGTTGGTTCACTTGATGTTGCTTTTGTACATTTCTCCTTGCTTGTATGTTGGAAGCCTTGACAAGTTCATCTGTTTGCGAAAGGTGCATGTTCATTCACTCATCTATCCATGAGTGCATCTTGCATGTTTGATCATCCGTCCGTCTCTGAACACGTCTGATCCAAATGGATCCTAAGACCCTCTAATTCTTTATATGGTTAAAACATATCGCAAAGGGAAAACCTTTTAAAAAGGTGGATAACACTATCAGGCATGAAAAACATAAGGAAAACATTGAAAAGCAAGCTTATTGGCAGTCAAAGCAACTTTGAATCGGAGCCGTCAGATATGGCCGATCAATAGTCCAAATCTAATTGGCAAATCACAATTCGCAGTTGCAAAGGGAGGCTATCAGTGGACACCACATGGTATATGTGATAGCGATCATCGGGGTCAACGAGGACTATCAATCAAGTGCGCAGATCGATGGCCCATCTTGCATCGCAATTGTTACACAATATTTTGTCACCGTCCCTATTACCCCTTCTCCCGTACATTGGAGGACCTATTCCGGGACCTGTGAGAAGTGACATAACCTAAAAACCCCTGCATTGTATCCCCTTGAGTATGTACTTCATGTGCCCTGAAGACACCTTCTGCAAAATACCCATAAATATAGCCCTTTTTCCATTGGCGTTGTTCCAAAGTGTATGACTCGCGCCAATGAGAGAAATTCTCCAAAGAGGGCGCGCCAGCTGGCGCTCTGTGTCAGAGTCGCACTAGCGCCAACCCAGTTGGGTAAAGTTTTTAACGAAAAAAATTCCGAAGGTTCCTTCTAACCTATCCATGAACTGATTCCAGTTTGAGTTAGTTCAGTTGGGCGTCGAATCTCCCAAGGAGGGAAGTAGTTCTCCACCTCTCATGGAAGCTTCCTAATGATAAGGACAATCCCACGAATCAGGTGGATGGTCTTATCTACTCCTCCTACCTCTATTTAAGCTTGTTCTTTTCCCTTTGACAACCTAGTTAGTAATTCTACTTTTCAAGCTCCCAAATCTAAGTCCCAAAGTCTGAGAATTTCTAAGCTCATGTTACAAGAGGCCTTGTTCATCCCTATAAGGCTATATCTTTAAGGAGGAGATCCATGTCCAAGTAATCAAGGAGAGAGAGGCTTGTTCCCATCCCCTACAAGCTTTGCAAGGCATGTGTTGTTGATCACCTAGCCAAAGGAGGATTTGACGTCAGAACTTGGTTGCATTCTCTTTTGTTTATCAATAATAATAGACTACTATCATTATGGTTCCACTCATATGTCTTTATAATGATGTTTGAGTTGTATCCTTTCTGACTGATACCTAGTTGCATTTATTGGATTTTATGCTTGTATTTGTCTTGTTCTTTGCATGTGCAAGTGTCTATTCACGAGGATCATGAGGATTGTGACCAGCTGAAGCGAAAGAACGGGAGCGACGACTCTTCTACGAATATAAGCGTTGGATTCGAGGTATGCTCTCATCATCGGCCTTTACTTTGCAATTAGGAACCTGCATGTTAGCGTTGTTTGATTGTTGCTAGACCCCATTTAGGCTAGTGGGATCGCCTCTGTCCACAGAGGGGATTTACCTGTACAACAATTTGGCGACTCCGCTGGGGAGTTGGCTTTTACCTTGTTTATTTATCTTGTCTTGTTGTTTGATTTATAAACTTTAGACGGAGCCTGAAGTCTGGCCAGATAGCCTTCGAAATGTTATTGCTTTGCATTAACGAAGTAGATCAATGCTACTTCAGTCCATCTCCAGTTTGGTTTGCAAACTGAACGGCTTGGAACTAGCCTTGTTCCTTGATTGTTTCCTTGGTTTCTCCCGCTTGCTTAGCTTTCTGGGTTGAATACCTGTGTTGTTTTTGCCTCTTGAGAGTACTTAGGTATTGCTGGTTTGGCCTTGGCTCTTTTGTTTTTATATTTCCATAGCAAACTCGGCTGGCGCTAGTTTATAGCGTGACAATCGTGCCACTTGGCACATGTTGCACACTTACAACCCGCGCCAATACCTGAAAAGCGCTTGTTGCAGCCTGACAGTCGTGCGAGGTCTATAAACTTTTTAAGTTTGCTTGGTTGTCAACATTTTGAGTTGTGGTTTTGTCCTAAGTACCTTTATTAGACTGCTTGAGTGTCTTGGAGTGTGATCTGACTGGCCTTGATCGCTACCCTTTGGGTGTTTGCTTTTTTCTATCGATTTTGCATTTCTAGCCCTAGGGCATCTAGTGGCCTTCTAAATCGAGCCTTCCTAACGTGTTTTGATCTTTCTGTTGTCTAGTCGACTCTCTTGTTTGCTCCCTTACACTTGCTTGGTAGTTGTGAACATTTCGTTGCGTTATTTGGGTGATTTTCTTCGTCTTCACTTGAATTCCGCTTCGTCTCACTTTGAGCCCAGATCACACGGCTCATTGTTGTCTTTGGGATCTTTTTGGTTCTTTGGACGTTTGATTTGTGTTTTGAGGAACTGAACGTGTGTGTATTGGATAGAATTTGGTTGTGTTATTTCTCAAAATATCTTTAGTGCATTTTTCCATTATCAAAAAAGAAAAATCTCTTTTGCTTTGAATCAGTTAATGAAAGTTAGGGCTTTTCATTTCAATTAGTGATTTAGCGGTCTTAATTTTTTTTTATTGATTTGCATTAGCTGCATTAGAGAAACACTTTGTTGTTTGTGATCGTTTCATTTGCATGAAAGCTCTCTAACTCTCTCGTAATTAGCATTCATCGAATGGAATGACATGTTTTGGCATATAGATTGCATTTAGGGGTTTTGAGAAATTACATACGGTAGGACCTGGAAACCGAAACTTAACTCAAGATCAAATTTAAAATAAATCGAATGAACCTAAAAATGCATTGGAACATAACGCTCACATTCTAGAGGTCTAGGCTAGAGACGTGCTCCGACGTCGTTAAACCTAGTCACTTTTGTTTTCACTTAAGGTTGGGTGATTCCTCCTTGTGTGACTCAACTGTGGTCTAGTACGAACTTGTGCTCCCACATACCATTGCGTATATATGGGGAGAATCCACTAGGTTATCATCCTTGATCCACAGGAAGCCGTGTCTGCTGCCTTACAGCCCGTAACGCACCGAACACAACATTCGGGAAGATTGACTGCCGTACGGAAAGTCCTTGGTTTTCATATGATTGCTAAGGTGTATATGCAGTTTTATGGATTGTCTGGTAAACCCCTTGCCTAGTTTCTCCAGAGTAGTCACTTTTTGATCCTTTTCGGACTCCTTAAAAGAAAAGGCTGACTTGAGCATTTGTCACTTCGGGCTCACTAAATATTCGAAGGCAACTAGAGTCATCTTTTTTCCTTTTCTCGACTCTTAAAACATGAAAAGGTCAAGTTGTGTCCTAATGTCTTAAAAATTTATTCGACCACGATTACATTTACCTTGTTAGATCTTGTTTGCGTTAGTTTTGAGTAGGGTCTTTCTTCGTTAGCTTGTCTAGGATTTTTTGAATTCGATCATCCTGGCGGATCCATCGATCCCGTCTCCCGTCCCTAGTGACCAAGGGTCTCCTTCTTCTGCTACTCCTAAGACACTGGTTTGTGGTGACACTTTCCCTATTATTCCAGGTGTCCAACCGTTGAACTCTCGTGCTCCAGAGGACGAGCTTCACGGTTTGTTTTGGAACCCTGTTTGGGAGCCTTACGAAGAGGATTATCCCTCTACTCCTACTGGTGTTTCAATCCCGATCGTTTCTTCTGATATGGAAGACACATCCCCTATATCGAGTGGAACACCTGTTGTGTCAAGTATTGAGACTCCTATCTCGGCCACATCCCCGGTCATATCTACGCCCTACACTGTTACACCTCTTGGTATTACAGCGCCTGCACACTATAGATCTCTGAGGGATGCCATGGGCTCTAGTAACTCCTCTTATGGTACCATGTGGGATCATAAAATCATTCCCACTATGAGATCTTTTGTTTCCCACGTTCACAATACCGTTGTCACGTCAGTTCCAACCAATCTGACCGTTTGTGTCACATCTTCAACTCCAATTGCTAGTGTCATTACGGCATCTTCCGTCGTAACTACTGTTGCCGGCCCATCCCGTGGTCCAGTACATAGTGGTCAGTCGACACATGCGACTAGAGTTGTTCATCCTGCAAGCAGTGCCCCGCCTTCTTCTGATGCCATTTTAGCAGGGGGGCATATTGTCAATACTTGCATGCTGTCCAAAATCCAGGCGCGCAAGGCCCTTATTATGACCCTATAGGTCATCATTTGTATACCTCCTTGCCATCTCAACCCGCGGTTGAGGCTTCAATTCCATTGAATGTTTCTTGGGGTACCACTGGTTATGGTGGTGACCAATTCCGTCCAGATCAAGGGCAGCCGTATCAAGGACCATCATACCAAGGTTAGCCATCCTACATGCAGCCTAATTATGGGCAGCAGTATTATGGCCAAACCTATCTAGGACAACCTGGAGGCTCACAAGGACAACCCTCCCAGGGACAACCTTCGGCCTATGGTGGTCCGTCCTTTACATATCTTGGGCAACCTTCTAGAAACCCGAGACAACCTTATGCTCAACAAGGACATCCTGGAGTCCAGTAGGGATACCCTTTGGGTCAACCCTACAGGAATCCAGGACAACCTTACGCGCGCGCAAGGACAACCTGGAGCCCAGCAAGGATACCCTTCTGGGCAGAGTGGTCAGCCTTACATGCAGAAAGGCCAACCCACTTCTCAGCCTAGTCAGCCATCTAGTCTGCTAGGACAACCCTCGGTTGCGCAAGGAAAACCGAACACCCAGCAAGCTCAACCTTCTGGGCAAGTAGGTCCGTCCTAGATCCAACCAGGACAACCTTCCGGCCAGATGGCCTAACATCAGCCTTCCCAAGGACATCTTTCTGGACCTGCTCAACCGGGCATGCAGATGGTCCCTCCTTCTCAAGCTCAACCTGGTTATCAGCCCCAAATTCAAACTGGTCTCCAGCCGCAAGGTGAGTTTCAATCCCAACCTTCTTACCAAACGCAGCCTGGTTCCCAGGCTCAATATGGAGCCCAACAACTGTATGGATACCAGTAACCCCAAGGGAAAAATCAATTTTCCCCGTATCAAAATTATCAATAGTTGCAGGTCACCCCTTATCAAAATTACCAACAACGAAATGTTGCTCCTGCAGGTCAGTATGGTAACCAATGGGGTGCTGGGGGGCAGATCTAGAATCAACCATCCGGTTATGGATATAACCCTTATGGACAGAGTTCCTATGGACAAGGTCCTTTTGGCCCTGGTCCGTCTGGACAAGGTCAATGGGGGCAACTAACAACTGGATGGAACTCTAGCCCTACCTCATATCCACAGATGTCCTTCAACCCTCACCTACCATTTTTAGCAATGTTGGAACTCCCCGATGTGTCAAAATTAACCAATGATCCTATCTTGCATAATCCACAATGGCCACCAATTCCAACCAAGATACCCGGTGATTGTCCCAAATTTGACGGTAAAGCTGGAGAGGATCCTCAAGCCCGTGTAATGATTTATCACCTTTGGTGTTCGTCCAATTCATGTCTTGAAAATTCAGTTCGGCTTCGCCTGTTCCAAAGGACTCTCACCGGCTCCGCTGCTAAATGGTACATCGAATTGACCCGTGCATCTTTTCAAGATTTCAATTCATTGGCAATGGCATTCCTCACTCATTTTCAATTACCCATTCGGTACGAGACGGGAATGCATGTCCTTACATCTCTCAAGCAGGACATGGCTACGCACACCTCTAATCATATACATGAATGGAGAAGGTGTCGTCAGTTGATCTAGATGACCTTCCCGCTCATTCGGCTAAGCGCCAAGACCATCCGTCGCATCTCCGCGAAATTTTTCTCTGCTGTCGACACTACAATATCTGACTTAATCCACATAAATGTTTCTTTTGCGTAGAATCTGGTCGACTTCTCGGGTTCATCATCTCCCGAGAGGGCATCCGCTTGGATCCCCTTAAAGTTGAAGCCATTTTGAATCTTCCTCCCCCTGCTTCTTTGTGGCAACTGCAGAGTTTGCAGGGTAAAGCAAACTTTTTACGACGATTCATCCCAAATTATGCCAAGGTGGCAAAAGGTTTCACGCAGTTACTCAAGCATGACACCTCGTTTCGATGGATGCTATAGCTCAAGAGTCTTTTGCACATCTTAAAACTCTCATGGTTTCCTCCCCTTTGTTGTGGCCTCCGAATTATCATCGCGATTACACGTTGTATCTGGCCGTTGCTGATACCACCATCGGCATGGTTTTGGTTCAAGATGACGATGATGGAACTGAACACGTTATTTATTACCTTAGCCGCAATTTGTTAGACACAGAATCTCGACATGCTTATGTTGAGAAGTTGGCACTAGCCTTCGTTTGCGCTGTGCAACGCTTCCATCATTACATCTTGTTGCGGACTACGACAGTGATCTCTGATTGCAACCCTATGACCTACATTCTGTCACGCTAGATGTTGGGGGGAAAATACTCGAAGTGGATAGTCATACTCCAAGAGTTTGACTTGGAATTTACTGCTTCCAAGTCTAAGAAATCGCTTGTCTTCGCTGAGCTGTTGTGTTCTTTGCCATCTACTGCTGCCTCCTCTCAGTTAGAGGATTCCATTCCAGATTAAACTCTCTTCCTCATTAGCACCCTTGATCCCTGGTACGAGGATATTATTGTCTACTTGCAGACGTCCTCCTTCCGTCCCAAGACCTCTAAGGATGCTCGCCAACGGATCCGACATCAAGCCCAACCATATTGCATCGTTGGGGACACCCTGTACCGTCTCGGCGTTGATTCTGTTCTTCGCCGATGCTTGAATTTCAAAGAAGCAGAGCGAGTTTTGAATGACTGCCACTCTAGTGCATGTGGTGGTCACATGTTTGGATATGCCACCGCACAGAAAATCCTCTGTGCTGGCTATTTTTGGCCCTCCATTTTCAAGGATTGCATTCATTCCGTCCGTTCATGTCATGAGTGCCAAATTTACCAACGGAAGATGCGTACACCCCTTGCTCCATTGCACCCCGTTGTAACCGTCGACCCTTTTGCCAAATGGGGCATCGATTATATGACCTGTAACCCTCGCTCGGCTGGGGGGCATGGGTACATCATCGTTACTGTTAATTATTTCATGAAATGGGCCGAGGCGATGCCTATATTGTTTGAAGACGGTCACACCGTGGCACAATTTTTGTTCAACCATGTTATTTCGCGGTTCGGCGTACCCCAAGCCATCGTCACTGATCACGGAAAGAATTTTCGTAATCACATGATGACCGAGTTAACAACCCAATTGGGCTTTAGGCATGATAGTTCGACGCCGTACTATCCTCAGGCAAACGGTCAAGTGGAAGCCCTGAACTATTGAAGCTCAGAAGAAGCGAGTGAAAACTCTCTTCGATAATACTGTTAACCCCCGCTCTTTCATTGAGGGAGACTTAGTACTGCTCTATGATCAAGCTAACGATAAGCTGGGGGCAGGAAAATTCGAGCCTATGTGGTACAGGCCCTACATTGTGAAAAGAGTTTTGCAAAAAGGCGCCTACGAGCTTATTGATTATGAAGGCAATCCCCTAGATAAGCTCCGAAATGGGCTTTATCTGAAAAAATACTATGCATGAGTCCAGACACTCTCTTTTTGTATATACATGTGCTTTCAACAAGTGTGTTGTGTGTGCATGTTTTCATATTTTTGTCTTGGTGTGTCGGCGTGATTGCCGCTTATTGTGTCTTTTTCCTTCTTGGACAGATGTCTGGATCGCCTTACGTTGGTTTCGATGATGGTGCCTCCCGCAGTACACGCAACTTGTCATCGGCGGCATGGGTGATCTATGATCCTCATGGTGAGTTAGTAGACATTCAAGAGGTTTGTATAGGTTGTACAACGAACAATGTTGCTAAATATAGTGTTGTGATTGAATTATTAGCTGAGGCGATTAACCTCGACATCCGAACATTGGTTGTGAACTTGGAATCTCAGCTTGTAGTCCACCAACTCAATGGGCATTATTCCGTCAGAGATCATCGGATTTTAAGGTTGTATTTACGTGTTAAGTTATTAGAAAGGGATTTTGATTTCATTACTTATCAACATATTCCAAGACGACTTAATACGTTAACCGATGCAATAGCTAATTATGTGTTGGACAAGCATTTTCATAACATCTAATTCGACATAATACAAGAAGCATAAAGTACAATAAACCATAAAACATATGTATATATATGTGTGTTTGTGTGTGTGTGTCCAAAATGTTTGCACCCCGTGCATCATAAAATAATACATGTTTGTCTAAATACATCCGGAGACAACATGTCTCTCAAAAAATATGCATGAAAGGAAAAGCCTAGATATCTAGTCTCGGTGGTGCTCATGATAGCACGTCACCGCTCGTACTAAACGCCTCAGGAGCCAGTGGATGCGAGTTGGCACCCCCATTGTGTGCCTCTGGTATGCTAGCGGGACATCTGCTAGCCGAGCGTAATCTGGAATCCCTCGAGTGATAGCCTCAAGGTTCTGAATGAGCTCCCCTCTGTCACCACCCTCCTCCTAAGGATCTACTCCTGCTACTGCTGCTACTGGGTGTATCCTCACAATGGGAGACATGCCAGCTGGATGCTCTGGGCTGACATCTGCATATGCATATTGTCATGCGGAAAGAGTTATATTTGCGGACAAATCTAACCTCCCTAGGAGTCTAAGACTCTCTAGTGACAAACAAACCAAACAAGAGCTATCCTTCTCTAAATACACATCATTCTATGAGAATTCAAATGTTTTCGATCTTACCTTAGGTCCAACGCTTGTTGTAGCAGTCCAGCCTTGCTGATCCAGATGAGCTCCTCCTTCACTTTCAGACCTGCATACACGAACAAAGCAAACGATTACATAGCATCTGAATATTCATCATAAAATAAAGCATATATATCATATTGACCAAGGAATACATGAAATAATTCATTTACAAATCATTGAGAAGAATGGACTTATTTGTATTAAATAATCAAAGGAACCATTACAACCTGAGCCTTGGTGTTGTGCAAGCTCCTCCCAGGGTCCAGCAAGAGATTTCCTCTACTTTGACAAGC